>CM033726.1:25993037-26280015 GCA_019671005.1 Hibiscus mutabilis
CCGTATTTAATTTAACCCTTCCCTTTTTTAAAAATCCCCCTTCTTGGTCCCTCTATTTTTGTTTAGTTTTCATTTTAGTCCATGTTTGCATTGCATATTTATTTTAGTATTGCATATCTTTCTTTATTTTCAGTCCCTCTTATTATGTTTGAATGTTGTTTTATCTTACTTATTTGTTCGGATGTTATGCTTTTTGGTTCGATTTTGTTCGCGTTTATGTCCTTTTATATCACATGTTTATATATTATGTGTACGTGTTGTACGAGATGTATATGCGTTTGTATGTTTATTTTATTTTCTTTTATTATTTTGCTTATATAGTATTGTTTTATAGTATACATATGTTTACTTTGGTTATGCTCGTATATGTTTATATTAAGTGTATATAATATGTGCATAGATTGTTGCAAATTATACACACAAAAAAGATAATTTCATAGTGTATGTACATTGTTAGCTTTTTACAACACGATGTATGTTTTTTGTATTTTTGTGAAAGTACATTTTAAAGTTAAATATTTTTCTAAAGAATATATTGTAAGCTTTTACAAAATCATATTTTCTTATTTTCTTTTTGCTCATAAACCGTATGTATATATATATTTTGAAGAGGCACCTTTTTTTGTCATATAAGGTTTTGGTAATATAATAGTATTTTATATATATATTATATTTATTTATTTGTAGTATTTTGCCCACATATATTTTTTTAAATTTATATGTTATGTATACACTATATGGTACAGATATATGTTTTGCATATAGTATAATACGTTGTTTTTATATATGTGGTATATAATATATTATATTATTTATATAGTACCTATTTTATGTTTTTATATATTATGTACCATATAGCTTTTGGTGTTATAATTTGTATACAAGAAACCTTATTATATCATGTAAATATTCATGGCATGTTGTTGATATATATGATATTAAGTTTTTAGTTTCTGCTTTCATCATGTTCGCGTTTATTTTATGCATTTACTTTATGCCTTATGTTTACCATGTTGTGTGCATATTATTGTAGGGTGTTAATTTATACTTTTGTTATTTGCCATGTTAATGTTGCATTCAGATATTAAATTATGTTAATGTGGTGTCGCTTTATTCGGCGGTAAATGCGGCTTATATCAAATGTAGTGATGGTGGTCTTGTCGTTTACTTTTAAATAACGAGACCCTTAAAATAAACTCGCATGTAAAACCGGATTTTAAATTAATTGTCACTTTAATTCAGAAAGATTAATATTAACAAAGCGGTAATTTTTTATTTTCTTTTTACGGTACCAATTTTTGGGCGGTGTGGGGTGCTAAAACCTTCTACATCCGTAACCGACTCTCGAACCCTATTTTATCGAATCTCTGATTTTATGATGTTCGACCTACCCTAGTGGCCAGTGGCGACTCCGAGTTTTATTGTTTTTCCAAAAATACAAATTTTTAAAGAATTTCCCCGTCTTTTTAAAATTTTCTAAAAAACGTAAAAAAAATCAAATTACGTACTTTTAGCGAACACGAAATTTTTAAGGTCGCTACGGTAGGAAAAGATAAAATATTTTGAGACTTTATTCTAGGTTACAATTGTACATGGAAGTGAAGAGTTAATCTCTGAAAATCGTTAATAAGAAAGGTAATTAAACGAAGAAAATTTTCACTTACATTTAAAATTTCAAGATCAGTAGTGACATTGACATATACACTCATGCCTTTTATAATTTTTCTTCCCCTACTTATTGGTGCAGTGCATTGACCCGAGACCTTTTCTTTTCCCTTCAGTCTTGATGTTGTTTTCTTATTTGATGAATGGCTAGGTTGTGCTGAGATTACGTGTGTAGGTGTTGAAACTTCGATTTTTGAAACATTAGGTGCTAGAACTGCATGTGTTGAAATATAAGTTTTTGAAATTGTAGGTTTTTGAACAGCAAATTTTAGAACTGTGGTTTCGTACAGCAAGTTTTGGAACTCTAGGTTTTGAAACTATAGGTCTTGGAACATCAGGTGTTGGAACTGTAGGTGTTAGAACATGAACTATTGGAACAACAAGTTCTAGAATTGTAGATGTTGGAACATTAGGTGTTGGTGTTGGGGCATTGGTTCTGCTTGAAGGGTCAACTAAAATGTTTGAAGAGCAAGTGGGTGGCACATCAAACACATTATCTTGAAAATTAATTAAGGTTTGAAATAGTTAGAACTTTTCTTTGGAAAAGTCAAAATTCAATGTTTTATAATTGACAATAGTTTACCTCAATTTTAGAATGAACTGGTGCTTGTGGTACTGACGTCCTACCACTTTCCACATTGCCCTCATGTAACAAACAAACATTACACACTTGCAATTAAAATAGGAGCTCTAGAGGTAACTATCAAATACTTGAACTTAAAGTATGTTTGTTTTTAGTTGGACATATTCTTGAATTATGTCTCAACTTGAAACACAATGTGCATCTCATCTTTCTCATTTTTCTTGATAAGTTTGTTCTACTACATTCACTTTCCTCTCGTACTCTATTCTTTTTTGGTCTTTTTGGTAGCTTTTTTGGCAGTGGAGGCTCAATATCACCCATATTTGTAGCAGGTCAGAATTTATCCCCAGCAAAATGAGGAATAACAAAACTATTATATTTTTCATACACATCTTTCTTATAAAAATCACTTTTTTATATCTCAACTCTATCCCTTTTGAATAATATTATACATATGACATGCTTATAAGGTATACTAATCAAGTTATAATACCTACATGTGCATTTTCTTTCTTTAATGTCAACAACAAAAGTGTACCTATTGCATAGAACTTTATACCCATCAACACTATTCCATAAAACATGACAATATGCACTAAGTTCCCTATGTTCTTCAATTTTTGCACAAATTTTTGGACAAATTGGGTTTGCCCACTCCATGCATGTAGTTGTGTTCTTAATAGTCCTATTCATCATACAATGTATTATTTCCTCAAACATGAAAATTATATACATATGTTTAGATCCTATTAATCTAGCATTAAAAGCCTAAACTATGTTATTGTTAACAGAATCACACAAGCTTTTAGTCGAGAAAAAAAAGCCTTACTCCAATTTGTTAGTTCTTTCTTCAACATATACAACAATGCTTTACATTAACCTCACTTACTGTAGTTTCTTGTTTTTTGAAATCAATTTTTGATGTTGCCTTGTTACAGCTCCAAAATAACTTATGCAGCTATAAAGTTTTATGAAGATTTTTACAAATGGCAAACCAATGCCTAGTATAGAATCTGTGCTCAGCTTCTGGAACCAACAACATCAAGTAAGCCCTACAAAACAATTATATTAGTTACTGCAACTAATTAAGAATAATCACATAAAAATAAATATATATATATATATAACTAACAATTACTTCCACTTACCTTTTACATATCACTCATAATGGTAAATTTTTCACCAATCATCATATGAAGATCTCTTCCGAGATTCTCTAAAAATCATCCTCAAGAATATTTTGTTTCACTCTCGACCAGTGACCACGCAATATGATACATTTGGTTGGTAGCATCCCTTCCCACATCCACTAATAATACTCTGCCCATCATTCATTTAAGAAAACAACCATTCAAACTCACAAAAGGCCTACATCACTCTCTAAACCCCTTCTGCATAGCACTAAAACAGACATAAAATCTTTTAAACTTTGGCTTATGATTAGGATTAGGCCTCTCTACCATTAAATCTATAGTTCCCTCACTATCTCTGCCCTCCTCAAAGCATTAGCATAGTCAAGTAACCTCTGAAACTCATACTTATAATTTCCATTAATTTTTTGTTTAGCCAAGTCCTTAGCTCTTCTACAAAACCCAGTGAACAAATCAACCTTTAGTTTCTCCTTTACAAATTTAACCATCTCATGCAATTTCAAATTAGGTAAAATTTTAAGTTTAGGCACAAATGTTTAGTTATGACCTTATAACTTGCCAGTTCTTGAACGTGATAGAGCATGTATGATGATCTCTAAAAGTTTTTACCTTATAATGTTCATCACTTAAATCTATGGAAGCATAAATCGTCCATAGACAACCCTCCATTTTGCACACAACCCTTGTCTTGTCTCGATCATTCTTAGAAAGCCTAAAATCAAATATTTTAGCAATTACAAACTTAGCCAACACTACTTTGAATTGTTTATTGCTCTCAAATATCATTCCCAACTAAAAACTTGAAACCTTGTTAGTAGGGTCTAAATAACACTTTGTATTCTTCTTGCAAACCACCTTACCACCATCATCAGTCTCATAACTCCATAGATATGATGAGTCTATGTAATTAGTTTCACTTGCAGCCCCGGTTTCACTCCTCGTCTCACTAGACTCACATTTTTTTCTTTAGTGAACTCTTTCTTTTAACTTATTGGATGAGCTCTTCGATTTCTGTAGTAACTGAAACATGTCTTTCACTCATATTTCTTTTTCCTGCACTCAACTTAAAAATTTTAAAGTGACTATCATCTCTTTCACTAACCCACTCAATATCTTTTAATGGATCATCTTCATCTTCTTTAACTGGTTCATCCTCAACTCCATGGGCTCTTTTTGATTCCAGGCCTCTCTCAATAGTTGGAGATAAATCCTCATCCACTTCATTTATAACATCATCAAATTCACTAGTAATTTCAGTAGACCCACCAATGTTGATGTTATTCAATTCCTCACCAACCCCATCACATTCACTTACAGTTTTGCTCTCATCAACAATGTTATTCCCATTATGTCCCTCGTCAGGTGGCAAACTTGGTGCTGACAGTGATAATGGGGGCTCACTAATATCAGGGGCATCAACAACATGATCTATAAATATATACATCTCTCCTTCATCTAACCAATGTCTAATTTGGTCATTGTAGAATTTATTACATCAACACCACTCTAAATCATCCCCTAAAGTATAGCCTAGTGTTATTAAAATACGAAGAATTAACACCCCTAAACCCTTCTTCTACAACCATTTCACACAAATCAGCATGTGACACTAAATCAGGGTCAATTACCCAATATACTACAACACTACCAACATAATCCACATTGAGACTTTCAACAAACGAATCACCTAAATGCATGCACAAATGAAGCGTTGTGTAAGTCATTCCCAACTAAATTCAAAGAAGTAAATAGGATAAAATTGTAAATAATTTTGTTCAATAATATAAGAAACATATGTCACATTCAGTTTATACAGTAAAAGATTTGTATACAAATATACAATTAGAAAAAAAGTGTACACTTACAAATCTTTACAAAGTTGTCTATGTAACACCCCAGCCCGGATGTCACAATTGGACCTCAAGCCCAATCTAAAACCATAAAATTTTACACTAGATTCAACCCAAACACAACCTTTTCATAAACTCCATCAAGTTTGAGTATTTCAAAATAGATAAACCAATTTAAAATGTTACATAGGAGCTCCATTTAAATACATAATTAAAACATTTAACTCATAATTTAAACCTCAAAACAAGAGTTACAATACAACATAGGGTCTTACGAATACATGGCCCAAACAATCTAAGTATTGTACTCGGAAACCAAGTCGATACTGAGATCCTACTCCGATGGTGATCCAATGATGCACGTCAACCTACTAACCTACAAATAGAAAACAACAATTCTGAATGCTGAGCTAACGAAGCTCAACGGGTACCCCTCCACTCAACCGTACTTCATGCAAATCATAAATAAGAGCATACAGTAAAGAATGATACATGGCAGTTCATACCATAAGGCATTACCTCTAGCCGCCTAAACAAATAGCAAGCAAAAGATGTAATAAACCCACACAACATATATGTATCATACCAACAAACATGGAGTGAGGCCCGGTGTCACACAACCTCAGGAACGTATACTCAGAGTGAAGCCTGGTGTCACAAAGCCTCAAGAACGTACACTCATACTCGAAATCTCTCATCGAGTATCATCGGATGAGGCCTGGTGTCACACAGACTCAAGAACGTACATCCGAGAGCTTACCTCTTAGTGTTGTAACACTCTCACTGGGTATCCAGATCCCACTAAACAATGGTGACTCAGCCAACAAGAGCTTTTACTTGGCACACAACATCACACAATCCACCAAGGATCCCTATAATTACTATTACAAACAAGTCACCCAAGGTTTTACCAAGTTATTACTCATTATGCTCGTATATGAGGTTAGATTCTCAGTTTCTCAATTTTACTATTCATTTTACAACATTAGAGGCCAATTGGGCCCGAATCTTTGAATTTTAAGTTCATCAAAATCAAAGCATAATTTTCGGATAGATTACCCAGGCAGTACCGATACTGACATAAGGGTATCGATACACTACCATGGGTACCGATACTCACCTATGTGTATCGATACCCTGCTTGCATACGAATGTGGTTTAACCAACATATGGTATCAATACATGACTCTCATGTATCGATACTCCCCAGGTATCGATATGTCTCTAGGCGTATCGATACCCAAAAATGCTACTAGAATTTGGGTGGAATAGAGGGTACCGATATGCCCCCATACGTATCAATGCGCCCTTCAAACTTTGCTCGAGTTAGCCAATAAAATAAGAGGGTATTGATACCATTTTATTCGATATCAATACGCAAGCCCAGAACCCAGTTTCTGGAGCTCAAAAAACACCATCAACTCTTCTTAACCTTTAAGTTTAAACCCCAAAACAATCCTACAAGTTATGGAGGGTGTTTTATGGTTTCCTATTACCTTTACCTTATTTTAACATTAAAATCAGATTTCACCTTTAATGGGGTTTCAAGTTCTCAACCTACCATCACATCAAACCAAGCACAAGTAGTCTAACTTTATGGTTTCTAAGAATTCATGGGAGTTAGTAGTGTACTAACCTTGGTGATACCAATGGAAATGAAACCCTTAGCCAAGCCTTCAAGCTTTCTTCTTTCCAATCTCCTTAGAAGGATTTCCCACCTCTTTAACTACAAAAAGATGTTATAAGATGAGTTACAACATTGTTAGAAGATTAAAAGAAACTAAAGACAAGTTTCAATAACAAGGATTATATCCAAAAACCTCATTCCCACTCATCTCCCTCAATCTCACTCAAAACTTATCTTTCTCCAAACTTAGAGATCAATACCTCAAAATGTAAATCCTTGCAACCTTGTTATACTTCTCTTAATGAGAAATCTGATATTTTCACTTAAAATGCTAAAGATTCAATCTTTCATTATGGGTAAAGAGTTGGAAGATGGGAATGGGTGGAGGATGAAGACAAGAGGACAATGGTGAGGTCACTATCCCAACTTTTTTGTAGAGAAATTAACACCTCTTCCCCTTTTTCAAATGGGCATGTTACTAATCTACCCTTCCACATCAACCTAACCCATCCATAAACCCAAGGCCCAAACTCAACAACCAAGTTTAAGTCCATAATGCTCTCAAAGGCACAAACATCCAAGCCTAATATTAAGCCCATGCTTCGGTTTAATCAGACTCTCAGATTCCAAAATTTAGGTCATTTCAACTCTTCTCCCTTAAAGAAATTTTATCCTTGAAATTTACCTTTTGGAAACAAATACGGATAAAGCAACTTCATATCCTTCTCGACTTCCCATGTAGCTTCCTCGACTTCATGGTTCCTCCACAACATCTTCACCAAGGGTATACACTTTTTGCACAACTCCTTGACTCCTCTGTCCAAGACTCTTACTGTCTCTTCCTCGTAGGTTAAGTCGGTGTTGATCTCAATCTTCTTAAGAGAAATAACATGGGAAGGATCAAAATAGTAACATCTCAACATAGACACATAAAACACATTATGAACGCGTGCCATCTTTAAGGGTAAAGCTAACCGGTAAGCTACGGGTCCAACTCTCTCAAGAATCTCATACGGTCTGATAAACCTCAGGATCAACTTAACCTTTTGCCCAAAGCGGATTACTCTTTTCTACAGTGGCACCTTAAGGAACACTTTGTCTTCAACATCATACTCAATGTGCTTGCCTTTCTGGTCTATATAAGATTTCTAATGATCGAAGGCCGCTTGTAATCTTTCCTTGATTATCTGAACTTTCTTCTCGGCCTGTCTAATCAAATCTAACCCCATAAATTTACTTTCATTGAGCTCAATCCAATACAAAGGGGTATCCTATACTTGCGTCCGTACAAGGCCGCAAACAAAGCCATCTTGATACTCGATTGGTAACTGTTGTTGTAAGCAAATTCAACTAGGGGTAGCTGCTCTTCCCAACTCCCTGCGAAATCGATAACACAACACCAAAGCATATCCTCCAAAATTTGAATAACTCACTCAGACTAACCATCGATCTGGGGGTGGAAAATTATGTTGAAGTGCAACTTGGTATCTAAAGCCTCATATATATTTCTCTACAACATTGCCGTAAAATGAGGATCTCTATCTGATATGATCGATGATTACACTCCATGCAACCTTACAATCTCTTAGATGTACAATCACGCCAACCTCTCAAGCATAAAATCCATATGCACAGGAAAGAAATGAGCAGACTTGGTCAAACGATCCACTAATAACTATTTAGTGTCATATTTCCCCTACGTCAACGGTAAACCCTCTAAAAAATCTATGGTCATATAATGCCACTTCCATTGTGGATTCTGAATGGGCTGAAGTAAAGCTGAAGGAACCTGATATTCAGCCTTAACTTACTGACAAGCTAAGCATCTTGTCATAAACTTGAATATATCCCTTTTCATACTAGGCCACCAATAAAAAGAACGACGATCTTGATACATCTTGTTGCTACCAGGATGCATAGTAAACGGGTAATGATGCACCTCTCGTAGGATACAATCTCTCAAATCCTCCAAAGCCAAAAACACACAACCGATCCTTAAAGTACAAGACCCCACTGTCCTGCACTTCAAAATCGGACGCCTCGCCTCTCTTAACCATTTCAATCTTCACCACCAACTCTTCAACTAACACTTGCGTCCTTTTTATCTCTTGCACCAAGGTGGGTTCTACATGAAGCTCGGCTAACAACACACCATCTTTGGTCATCCTTAACCGGGCAAACATTGCTCTTAGATCAGACATAGACTTCTGGGTCAAAGCATTAGCCACTACGTTAGCTTTACCAAGATAATACTCTATGATGCAATCATAGTATTTTAACAACTCAATCCATCACCTTTGCCTCAAATTCAACTCTTTCTAGGTGAGTAGATACTTTAAACTCTTGCGGTCGGTATAGATATAACACTTTTTCCCATACAAATAATGCCTTCAAATCTTTTAATGCAAAGATAACTGTGGCAAGCATCAAATCATGCATAGGGTAATTCTATTCATGAGGCTTAAGTTGTCTCAAAGCATAAGCAACCACCTTACCTTCTTGCATAAGAACACAACCAACACCATTCAACAAAGCATCACTAAACACAACATAATCCTTTCCCAGATCAAGTTACATTAAAACTAGCACCTTCATAAGATAAGCCTTCAGATGGTCAAAGCTTTGTTGTCTTCTTTCATTCTATTCAAAAAGAACTCCTTTCTGTAATAACTTGGTCATAGGCGCTGCTATGACAGAAAAGCCCAAGAAAACTACAGACTTCCATGATATTTCTCAATGTCTTCCACTCTACTATCACTTGAATCTTTTGCAGGTCAACTCGGATCCCGTCCTCTGTGACAATATGGCCCAAAAATGGCACCTCAAAAAGCCAAAATTCACACTTACTGAACTTAGCAAAGAGTTGCCTTTCCCTCAAGGTCTGAAGAACAATACAAAGATGATAATCATGATCCTCCTCTGAGCTCGAGCAAACCAAGATGTCATCAATGAAGACCACTACAAACTGATCTAAATAGGGATGGAAAATCTGATTCATCAAGTCCACGAAAGCTGCTGGAGCATTGGTAAGCCCAAAAGGAATCACCAAGAACTCATAATGTCCATACCACGTCCTAAAAGATGTAACGCCTCAGTTTTGGGCCTAGGAGGTTCTCAATTTGCTTTAGACAGTCCGTTGGATCAGATTAGAGGATTCGAGTCAGTTTTAGGATTTAAATTGGATTAAATATTTTTAGAAGGGTTAAAAATATGGAAAATTGTCTAAAATCATTATTTATTATGGAAATGAACTTGGTGAAATCAATTTTACAAAAGGGGTCTCGAAAGTGGGTATTTTGGATAGTGACCAAAATGCAAAGTTTTAAAACTATTTTAGTGGTTTTTTTGTAAAATGGTCAAAACTTTGAATCTTTAAGGAGCTATTTACCCAAGGGTCTAATATCAGGTTTTTTCCCTTAATTAACTATTTATAAGATTTTAAAATAAAATAAAAGGCTTGGGGAAATAATTGGATAATTAAAATCTTTAAAACAAACTTTACGTAACTACCTTTTCACAAAAAAGATTTTCTCTCCAATTCTCTTCAGCCAAACACCTTTTCTCTCTTCAAAATCTTTAGGTAAAATCCATTTTTAATCAATCTTTTGATTTTAATTGAGTTTATAATGGTTTTCTAACAAAATAAACTTGATTTATTATTGTTTTGGCTTTGGAAATCACCTAATTAAGGGAAAAGCTACCATTAGAGGTGAGGTTCGTTCTTCTCCTCTAATACAAGGTTCTTTATTGAAATTCACAAGTTATTGATCCTTCGCACATGTCTTCTAACTTGATTTGATGTTTTAATTGTGGAAAATTGATTAAATTGTTGGTTGATTTAATTAAAGTATTTTCGTATAGGTTCTGTTTTGCTGGGTTCTTGATTGATTTTAATCATAATTTTGATGTTGAATAATGTTAATAGATGGGTTTTAACATTGGAATCTCGAAACTATGTGAATCTCTAATTTTCTAGGTTGCTAGTTATGTGTTTTTGAGGAGTTGTGCTGGTTTATTGAATGCTGGAGATATAAAGAGGTTAGAGATGTATTTTTAGATGTTGATTGATGTTAATTGATGTGTTGAAACATTAGGTTGTGGCTGGGTTAAGGTTGGAAGGGGTTTGTTGTTAGTTTTGGGTGTTGTGGAGGGAAATTGGATAAAGGATGTTGAGGTTTAGTGTTTTTGTGATGTTGATTGCATTTTGATTCAATGTGCCTCTGTTTTGTGTGGATAAAAGTAGGGGAAGTTGGTCCTCAAGCGTGAACGTTGGTTTCAGAAGCTTTGGAGGCACGAAGCGAAGCTTTGCGAGTTGGTGAGTGGGAACGTGTTTTCAAATTTGCAAAGGTTTGAATGTTGTGTTTGTGAGTTTAGATCGAGCTTGAAACTTTGGTCTAAGATTGGAAGTAAGTAAAGGATGAATTCTCGCTCGAACTCGATTTGGCAAATAGTCTGATGCACTTATTTTACATGGTTTAATTACTCATTGTATATGCATGTTTTGAGAATGGTTTAATGCTAAAAATTGGTTACAAAATGATGTTGTTGCATTTGGAAGTAATGTATGTTTTGTTAATATTTATGAACATTGGTTAATGCAAGGTTTATTGCATTGAATTAATGATTTTGATGATGCATATGAAAACAGTGAGTTGTTGATGTTAAAATGAATTATATTGGCAAGTGATGCTATGAAAAGGTTTGTAAATGAAATCGGATATAGTTGGTCGGCCATAGGATTGATAGTGCACTATAAAAAGTCACCTTGGATGTCGAGGGGTTTATAAGGTGTACCGTATACTCCATCCAAGTACCCTAACGGTCGAGGGGTTTACATGTATCGAAGTCTCCTGTTAGTGGGTTAAACATTGTACTGATTACTGGTGTTGAGAGGTTTATGTGTACCAAAGACTCCACCATGGGTGTCACAGCGGTGGAGGGGTTTATGTGTACCAAATACTTCCGTTGTGAGCCTTGTGTTACAGGTAGATTGTTTGTTAAGTGTTGAGAGAACACTTGTTGAATCCGTGTATTCGATGTTATGTTTTGTAAAGTGGAACTTGGTTAATGATCACTTGTAAGCCAATATAATTGTTTATGTATCATGGGATGGATTAAGTTGTTTATTGCGGTTTAAAAATGTTTTACTCTTTAAGCCTTGCATTGATAGTATGCATGAGAAAGCTTGAATTGAGGGTAACAAATGGGACTTTGTTGTAGAATCTATGATACATGTTGCATATGGTTTAATATGCTGTTTTGGTAATGTTAAGTGCATGATTTTGATAAGGCATGATGTTGTGTTAATGTTTTAAAGAGTTTTGAAACGTGTTTTCAAAGGAAATGTGAAATGGTTTAACTTGCATTGATGATGGTTGTTGTTTGAGTAACCCTCACTAAGCCTAGTGTGCTTACGATATTTTTTTCCATCAATGCAGAGAATCGAGATTGAGGCAGGGAGGAGGAAATGAATTCCAAAGACTTGTTTTCAAAGTACGGTTTGGAACGTTGTCGTTTGGGGTTTTGGGAGAGTATTTAATGAACTCCATGTTGTTGCAAGTTTTGATTACTGTTTTGGACTTGTAATAAGTTTTAAGTGGTTGAGTTGTGGTTGGCTTAATGATTTGAAAGTGGATTAGGAAGCATGCCTCTAGAGTTGGTGTATGAATATGCTTTATAAGCTAGGTCGGCTTATACGGTTGATATGTTGATGTTCAAGTATGTTGTGGATGTTTTATGATGTTTAGCTAAGAGTTAATGTAGTTTGGATTGAGCCAAAATGTCATTTGTTCGACCTAGAGGTCATTACAAGCCTCTGCGTGCCGGTACGGGTACCCCAAGGTTCGATACGCAAGGTCTTGTTGAGGCTCAAATAGTCAAGAATAAGCTTAGGGTACTGGTACGCTCAGCCACTGTATCGGTATGCCTTAAGAGAAAACAGTCCTGGTGTCGGTACACAAGATAGCATACCGAAACGAACCCTATAGTTTATGCTTACTGTATCGGTACACGGGGTATTGTATCGGTACGGGTTCTAGCTACTGGAATTTAGAGTTTTGAAATTGTAAATAGGGGATCGATACGGGGTCAAGGCCATATCGGTACGGGTTGATCAACAAACCGTATCGATATGAACATATGTGTATCGGTACAGGAAGTCGTTTTGTTAGTTGGTCTGTATCGGTACAGGGCCTTCCTGTATCGGTACGCCCTGTCGAATTTGTGATATTTTGGTGCTGAAGTTTGAATATCTTGCAAATTAGTCCATGTTTGTTATGAATGAAATTAACTAAGATTGAGTGATTGTCTTGGAATGGAAATTAACCTACAAGCATATAATTGGATTAATCAAAGGTTGGTAATCTTAAATGCGATTAATGTCCTGTAATTTGCAGTATTTACATTTTGGTCCTTTATGTGACTCATTGATAAATTGGACCATGTTTTGTAATCTAATCTAAATGTAACGTTATCGCTAAAGCATGTTCACATAGAACATTAATGAAATGCACCTAGATAAGATAAAAAGAAAAAATAGGGCTCGGTTTAGGGTTTTAGCTTGGGTTTGCTTCGGCAAGACTAATGTGGCTCTTTTAGTCCAGTTTCGGCTAGGTCAGGCTGTAACACCCTCAACGTATATTCGATATTCAAATACACATTAAAGATGTTACTAACTGATTTATACTGATTTTCAGACTTGTAAATTTTTTTATTCAAAATCAATTTGATTAAACAACCCTTTCTCGGTTTTCACTAAATTACAAATCTATCTAGAGTCACCTAGTTTCGACCCTGAATTAGTTTATAAAATAATTTAAGCAGTTATTAAAAAGAAAATATAATTTAGGGTGAAAACTATGTGTGCTGCCTAGACCCTTTCTTGATTTTAAAATCATTACGCGATAAACAACGAACTAAGTTTAAAATCGTTTGAAATATCTTTTCTAATATTCTTAATTCCTCAAACTAAGTCATGTTTCTAGATCATACAAAATAGCCACTTATTTAATATCTATACATGCCCCACTAGACTAGGATGTGGTGATACTTACTGATAATGCAGGCTAAATCCAACGATGTGCAGCTCCTCCTCTGCTATCTAGTCCGAGGTACCTACGTGTGATACAAAACATACACTAAGTATAACTTAGTGAGGCATAATCATAACAATGTAAACAATGATTATTAATATGTAATATAGGAATAATCATATAAGAAATTTGTACTGCAATAATTCTGTACTGTACTATAAAATCTTATGGCCTAAAGTAAATATCAAGTCATATAACAGTGCAATACAGTTTCTGCAAAATGGCAGCAATTTCCGATTGCAGTTGATAACATTTTATCATGCATAGACCTACCTTACATGTATAGTTCATTAAATCAATATAATATTCAAGCCATAGGATTCGATCTGTCTTACCAGTCTTGTGTACAATAAGCTTTTTAGCTTAACTACTTGCATAAATGCATTTCAAGTTTTATAGCCCAAAGTACAAAATCATGTGATGCTATGGTACACGATTCATCACAACACTGTAGTGTCTATGACGTCGTAGCGTCTGCATCGCCGAAGTGACTGAGATGAGTACGTACTCGAGGATGCCCTTTGCTCCTCATACTCGCACATTTTGTGCTATGTAACACCGTAGTGTTTGAACCGACTCCGTAGAGTCTAACTCGACTCCGTAGAGTCTATTGTTAAGTGTCTAAAAGTACTATTTTATTCACCCTTTTTATTCATATTGTTGCTAGACTTAGGCTCATATTAGTTACAGTATTAGCCATTCATGCATGTTTGCATTGTTTCCTTGGTGGACAAGCTTGATTTCATATTTTGCTTAATTTTGTGGAAAAAGATACTGCCTTGGTGTGTTTTTGTGTGTGTGCGGAATCACTTGTCCAAGCAAGGCTGGAACCAGTTGCCAGGGCAATGCATGAAGGAGATGCCGAGCTAGTTGAGAGGGCAATTTTCGATAAGGGATAAGATGATATGGTAGTCGAAATTGATGACTAGATAAGCCCAAGATGACGTGGAGCAAAGTTAAATCCCAAAGGAGTTTGATTTCCATGAAAAGTTCTAAGAGGAATTAAATCCCAAAAAGATAGGAGAAGATCTAGAAGGAATTTAAATATAATAAAGAATTATATTCTTTTAAAGTATTTAATTCCAAATTAACTTCCTCCTCAAGAAGGATTTTGACCTAGCAATGTTCTATTTAAAGGAGACCAAGCCGTCAAACTCAAGGGGGGAGAGCAAGGATAGATTTCGACAAAAGCAAGGAGAGATTTCGACAAGGCTTCAACCATTCTTCATCTTTTTCTTTCTTGTTCAATTAAGTTTATGTTAGGAATTCTTTGTCTTGTGTTTCTTTGGAACCTGGCCATGAACTAAATCTATATGGCTAAGGTTATTGTGTTTTGTGGTTGAGAGAAACAATTGGATTTTGTTTAGGTAATAAGAGTTTGCAGTTTCAATTCAAGGTTTACTCATTCTTGGTTTTTCTTCTTGTTTGCGAGTGAATTGGGAGAGGATCTCGTAACTTCATCTATTTATCTAATATCAGGAGAGTTAGATTCAAGAAACGAATGAGTATGGTCTTTATTCAATCTATTGATGGTGAAGATTAATCCGGCTTAGGGATAAGTTAAGGATTTTAACGGCTAAGAGGGGTGCAAGATTGGTTGTTGTTCACCCTTGATTCACGCAGGGGTGTATTGTCAAGGCATGCACAATTAACTAGAGTTTTGACTTAGGGATAAGAAGAAACCATTGAAGAACGCTCCGCCGAACCTTGAAGCTGCTGCCCAGCCGCCTAAATAGTTGCCCAGGCAACCGTCAATTAGTTGCCAAGGCAACCCCGCTGCGCAAGTTTCTAGGACAACTGAGTTGCCCTTGCACTCTTTCACCAAGACAATCCAATCGGCTATCACACCTCAACTCACGATAACCTGACCTATTCTCTCTCATTTGATTACATCTTCTTTTACTTTATTGCTTTCTAGTTTAGTTGTTAGTTAAACTCCTACAATCTTCTACTTGTGTTCTTTTACTCTTTACAGTGCAAAAGATTAGATTCTTGAAGTGGCACCAATCTCTGTGGAGGCGATATCTTTTATACTATAACTTGCGACGTGTACCCTTGCACAATTGTGGAGCACTTATTACGCGCAACAAGTTTTTGGTGCCGTTGCCGGGGATTGGCAATAGCAACTTTGTTTTTATTTTCTTGCACTTTTTATTTTTCTTGTTTAAGATTCAAAGGGTTAACAAACTTTGGTTTTGCATTGGTATATGACTAGGGTGAGTCCGATTACACTAGAATATCCCTTTGATCCAGAAATCGGACGAACCTTGCAAAGACTCAGACGAAGGTTAAGAGTAGCATTGGCTAATCAAGACGGCAATATGAATCAAGATGTTCCAGCAGGAGGAGGAGTGATTCTTGCACGAAACAGAACTGTTCGAGACTATCTTGAAGAAGATCTTGAAGGACTTAATCCATGAGTTGTAACACCTGAAATTGAAGCCGACCACTTTGAGTTGAAACTAGTGATGTTCAATATGATCAACACAATTGGTAAATTTGGCGGCTCAGCAACTGAAGATGCACGACAACATCTTAAATCTTTCCTCGAGATTTGCAATTCATTCAAAATACATGGAGTCACCCCCGATGTTTTACGACTAAGATTATTCCCCTATTCACTGAGGGATAGGGCGAAAGCATGGTTGAATAGTATTCCTTCCGAATCAATAGGATCTTGGACCGATCTTTGTCGTGATTTCCTTGCTCGATTTAATCCTACAAATTTGACTGACAAGCTTCGTAACGAAATTACTTCTTCTCGGCAGGCAGATGATGAATCCATGTACGAGGCTTGGGAGCGATATAGAGAACTTCTACACAAATGCCCCATTCACGGATTCCCAGTGTGGACACAAGTAACAATGTTTTACAACGCTGTGAATACACCAACAAGGATGATGCTAGATGCCTCGGCAAACGGCATACTCCTAGATAAGTCGTTGGAGGAAGCAATGCAAATTCTAAACAAGCTTGCCAAGAATGATTATCAATTCCCATCTGCTAGAAGAGGAGGAGTTAGACGCCAAGCCACAATACATGAACTGGATCATCAAACTCAATTTTGGCACAATTGGCCACTCTAACAAAGATGGTCCAGAACATGCAGAAACCAAACAACACACAGGAGGTCAAGGTAATGTATTCCTTTTGTGAGTTATGTGGTGGTAACCATGATTCTTCTGAATGTATGCAGAATACGGAATCCAACTTTTATGTGGGGAATTACAACCGAAACAACAATGTGATGTCCAATACATGCAATCCAGCTTGGAAGAAGTACCTGAATTTTTCATGGAGTAATCCCATCAATGCTCTAAACCAGAACAATCAGAATGCACAAGCATCAGGATTCCAGCAGAATATGTTACGGCAACAGTTGCCGCAGCAACAACCGACAACATCTAGTTCTTTGGAAAATTCTCTCAATGTTTTTATGTTGAAAACTGAATCTTATATGGTTGAGAATAGTAACTTCATAAAAAGAACTGATGCTTTTATTAACATGACCGAGATGAGATTGCAAAACCAAGAGGCGGTAATAAAATCATTGGAAAATCAAGTCGGAGAATTTGCTCAAAACCTGAATACTAGACCGCAAGGAGGTTTACCTAGCGATATTGAAGTCGCAAGAGGAACTGGCCATGCGCAATGTAAGGCGATCACCACTAGAAGTTGCAAATAACTTAAAGAGGCTCAAGCTCGCTCATCAAACAAAACTCCACAAAAAGAACAAGATGAACTCAGGGGCAAAGCCTCAGATGCTGAACCAGAAATTGTCATGGCAACCAGTGATAAGGATGCCGCGGCAACCAACGATAGGCACGCCGTGACAACCCCAGTGCCTCGGCAATGCCGTCAATCAGGTTCCAGACCAATGAAAGGATCAAAGATATCTGACTTCCACCACCATTCCCACAAAGGTTAAAGCGACAAAAGCAAGAATATCAATTCAAGAAGTTTCTTGATATCCTAAAGTAAGTATACATTAACTTGCCATTGGTTGAGGCGATTGAACAAATGCCGAACTATGCCAAGTTTCTGAAAGACATTGTGTCCAAGAGAACAAGGCTATGAGAGTTTGAAACAGTTGTCGCAACTGAGGGATGCATGGCCATGTTGCACAATCGTATGCCACCCAAGTTGAAAGATCCCGAAAGTTTCACAATACCTTGTTCCATCGGAAACCACTATGTCGGGAAAGCATTATGTGACCTTGGAGAAAACATAAACTTGATGCCTAAATCGGTTTTCCAGAAACTAGGAATCGGGAAGGCAAGACCTACAACAGTTATGCTACAGCTAGCCGACAGATCCTATGTGCATCCAGAGGGAAAAATCGAAGACATACTGGTAAAAGTTGATAAATTTATTTTTCCCACTGACTTTATTGTTTTTGATTGTGAAGCAGATGAGCATGCACCTATAATTATTGGGAGACCCTTCCTAGCAACAAGGAGAACCTTGATCGATGTTGAAAAGGGAGAACTCACAATGAAGGTGAATGACCAGCAAGTTAAACTGAATGTGTTCCAAACACTAAGCATGTCGATGATCTAGAAGAATGCCAACTTCTTCATGCCACAGCAGAGTTTGACTTTGACGAGGAATTTAGTTGCCTCGACAACTACATTGCCGATCAAGAGGAACCCGAGGAATATGAAGAACAAATCGATGAGGAATAATGAGAAGAGGCAAATTGGTTAGTCAATTAACCAGGTACATACTTTGAACCACTGGATTACTCAGGTAAGGAAGGTAAACTCAAAAAGCCCTTCATTGAACAACCACCGATTCTTGAGTTGAAACAATTGCCAGGGCAACTAAAATATGCTTACTTGGGAATCGATAATACATTGCCTATAATTATTTCCTCTAAGTTACAGCCTGAGAAAGAAAAGAAGCTGATCAAAATGTTGATGCTATACAAGAAGGCAATATGGTGGACAATTGCCGACTTGAAGGGAATTAGCCCGGCAGTGTGCATGCATAAGATTTTGTTGGAAGATGATCACAAACCTTCGATTGAGGCCTAGAAGAGACTGAATCATGCCATGAAAGGGGTTGTAATGAAAGAAATCATCAAGTGGCTTTACGTCGGCATGATATACCCTATCTTTGATAGTGCATGGGTAAGTCTGGTACAATGTGTACCAAAAAAGTGAGGTATAACGGTGGTAAGTAATGAAAACAATGAACTCATTCCAACCAGGACTGTGACCGGTTGGAGGGTTTGTATGGATTATCGAAAGCTAAACAAAGCCACTAGGAAAGATCACTTCCCATTACCCTTTATTGATCAAATGCTTGACCGTCTTGCAGGTAAACCCTTTTATTGTTTTCTTGATGGTTATTCAGGTTATAATCAAATTGCCATAGCACCAGAAGATCAAGAAAAGACAACCTTCACCTGCCCATACGATACTTATGCTTTCCGAAGGATGCTGTTCGGATTGTGTAATACCCCGACAACCTTCCAAAGATGCATGATGGCATTCTTTTCAGACATGGTCGAAGACTTCCTTGAGATCTTCATGGATGATTTTTTCATTTTTGGTAATGACTTTGACAGTTGCCTCGGCAATTTAGAGAAGGTGTTGGCAAGATGTGAAGAAACCGATTTAGTCCTTAATTGGGAGAAGTGCCATTTTATGGTAGATGAAGGAATAGTGCTCGGCCACAAGATTTCATCCAAGGGAATTGAAGTAGACAAAGCCAAGGTGGACGTGATCGAGAGATTACCCCCACCAAGTTCAGTTAAAGGAATCCGAAGCTTTCATGGATATGCAGGTTTTTACAGGAGGTTCGTTCATAATTTTTCTAAAATTACTAAACCCTTGTGCAATTTGCTTGAACAGGATAAAGTCTTCAAATTTGATTATTCTTGTGCCCAAGCATTCGAAACCCTAAAGAAAAAGCTTGCCTCGGCACCCATTATCGTTCCACCCGATTGGACGCTACCTTTTGAGCTCATGTGTGATGCAAGTGATTTCGCAGTTGGAGCAGTCTTAGGCCAACGCACAGGTAAGACCTTTCATGTGATATACAACGCTAGTAAAACTCTTAATAGTGTTCAAGTGAATTACACAACAACGGAGAAATAGTTATTAGCCATAGTTTTCACATTTGACAAGTTCCGATCCTATTTGATTGGTACAAAGGTAATTATTCATACGAACCATTCAACAATTAAGTATCTATTTGCTAATAAGGATGCCAAACCTCGTTTGATTCGTTGGATATTGCTTTTACAAGAGTTTGAAATTTAAATTAAGGACAGGAAAAGAACAGAAAATCAAGTGGTCGATCACTTATCACGCTTAGAACGCAATAGGGAGGAGGACACAAATTTAGAGATATGTGATGCATTCCCGGATGAGCAACTGTTAGTTACCTCGACAACCATGAATTCGCATGCCTCGACAACCCTTGACGTGCATGTCGTGGCAACTCTAAACGCGCACGCCTCGACAACCATGGAAGTAGTTGCTAGGGCAACTCATGCCTCGACCATACCCTGGTACGCGGATTTAGTTAATTTCCTTGTTTGTGGTATTTTACCTTATGGCCTTAGTCACCAAGGGAAGAAGCGGTTCCGCCATGATGCTAAGCATTACTTTTGGGACGAGCCTCTTTTGTTTAAACAATGTGCAGATCAGGTTATACGCCGATGTGTCCCTGAGGAGGAGTAGTAGAATGTACTCCGACAATGCCATTCTTCACCCTATGGAGGACATTTTGGAGGAACTCGTACCGCAGCCAAAGTTTTGCAATCCGATTTGTATTGGCCAACACTGTACAAAGATGCCCAAGAGTTTTACAAGCAATGTGATCGTTGCCAGAGGACGGGCAATATCTCTAGACGACATGAGATGTCGCTCTAAAACATCATCGAGGTGGAATTGTTCGATGTATGGGGGATTGATTTTATGGGACTTTTCCCATCTTTATTCGGCAACCTCTATATTATACTTGTCGTCGACTACGTGTCTAAATGGGTTGAGGCAGCTACAGTTCCCAGCAATGATTCTAAGACCTTGCAACGATTCTTGTAGAAAAACATATTTACACGGTTTGGGATGCCGAGAGCAATTATCAGTGATGAAGGCAAGCACTTTGACAACAAACTCATCACCAAGATGTTACAAAGCTTTGTTGTATCTCACAAGATTGCCACGACATATCACCCATAAACCAATGGGCAAGCAGAAATTCCCAACCGGGAATTGAAGGGTATACTCGAGAAAGTTGTAAATCCCTATAGGAAGGATTGGTCAGTAAGACTAGATGACGCACTTTGGGCGTATCGCACTGCATTCAAAACACCCTTAGCTATGTACCCCTGTCGACTTGTCTATGGCAAAACATGCCATCTACCGGTGGAAATCGAACACAAGGCATATTGGGCAATCAAGACCGTGAATATGGATTGGGAAAGTGCCGGGCAAAAGAGTTTGTTGGACCTCAACGAGATAGAATAATTCCGTGCACTCGCCTATAACAATGCACGAATCTACGAGAAAACAAAGCAATGGCATGACAAGAAACTATTGTCGCGGCAATTCATGCCAGGGCAACTAGTTCTCTTATTCAATTCTCGGCTGAAACTTTTCCCGGGAAAACTGAAATCAAGATGGTCGGGACCATTCGAAGTTGTCAAACCGGTCTCCCATGGTGCCGTGATAATCAAGTCCATCACTGACAAACATGAATTCAAAGTCAACAGACAAAGACTGAAGCACTACAATGGTGCCTATGTGGAACGTAACAAAGAAGTGGTCACCTTAGGAGATGCATGAGCATGCTCTCCTTTCGATATTTTATTTTTATTTTTATTTTTATTTTGAACTATTTAATTTTTTATTATTTATTAATTTCAATTATTTTTTTCTTTTTAGGATAGATTTATTTATTTTCTTTAAGATTAAGACTACATCTTTCTTTCATATTTATCTAATTGTTTTTAAATTTTAAGTTTAAGAATTTCTTTACACATCTTTATTTATTTTCTTTTATTAGTTTATATTTAATTTTAATCCTTATTTTATTTGTTTTTGAATTATAGGAAAAGAGTTCAAGATAAAGAGGAATTTGATTCAAGAAGGAAACTTCTTCAACAAGGAAATTAATGGGCAAAATCTAAGGCTTATATTAAGCCTCCAACTTACCCTCAAATAAACCCTACATAGCCGGCCAAACACTTCCCCTTCCCAAAATCCACTAGTCGTCACCTTCCCCCAGTCAAAACCCTTGTTTTATTTCTTTCCAATTAATCTCACCCACCATATTTACTACCTATCTTTTCTATTTAACCCATCACCTTTAACTTCCAAGAAACCTATTTCTACTTTTCATCTTGCAACTCTTTATTTTCTTTTCTTTGTTTCTACCAAACTCACAACCAAGATCATCCATGGCATCCAAAATCAAATTTTTGGTTCATCCAATTTCCTCCAAAGAACCAAGATACAAGAAGTTTGCTACACCGGTGGTTCAAGAAAGATTTCACTCCAAGTTTGAAAGCTAGAAGATTTGCGAAGAACAAGGCTTTGAATACTCTAACTCTCATCAAGATTTCGACCTTGAACCATTCATCTTCGAAAGGATTTCACATCAAAAGTGGCAAATCTTTTGCCATCAATCGGAACCGGGTAACATCTCATGGGTAAGAGAATTCTATGCTCTCTCACCTAACCCTGATAATCCTTATGTTTTTGTTCGTGACAGGGCTATACTCATAAGCCCCAAAAACATCAACACCTTTTATAGGCTCTACATTGAGAAGAACGAGCATCAAGCCTTTGTTGATCAATTCACGCCCAAGCAACTCGACAAGGTGCTTCAAGAACTCACTCTACCAGGAACTCATTGGAACGATGATAAATACAAGGGCATGGTAAATCGCCTTCGGCTTAAACCCGAGGAAAAATTATGAAATAAGTTTGTTAAAACTTCTTTAATGCCCACCACACACATACTGCCTTTGAAACACCTCGTCTTTTGCTCATACATTCTATCTTGCATAATCGCATCATTAACATTGAAAAATTATTTGTGATGAGATTTTTGTATGTAGCACAAAAGACAAGGGTTCTCTTTTCTTCCATTGCTTAATTTCCAATATTTGCAAGGAGATGCATGTCCCAAGTAAGTCCACTGATGAAAAGGCCCTACCAAAGTCCGGTTGGAATCGAGCACAAATCCGAAAGCTAATGGGAGAGGCATCGGTAAAATTCCCAAAGCCTCCAATTGCCGCGACAACTCCTGCCTCCTCGGCAACTCCTAATGCTCAAACAACTGATGCCTGGGCAACTCGGACAGCAACCCCGGGACAACTTGAAGCACTCTTACAACCGTTGCCGAATCACCTTAGGCAAATTGAAGAACGGTAATTAATGTTCATGCGGTACATGAAGGATCACAACAATGCCATCACCCAAGTTATCCTGGAAAAGTACCCGGACAACCACGTGTCGTTCCCTATCTTTCCTGTCAAAATCCTTGCCACGATAACCAATGAAGCAGCTGCCATGGCAACCGCAACAGATGATGCCGCGGCAACCTACACTGTGCCTGTCCAAGCAGTTGCCACGACAACCAACAATGAAGATGTCGCGACAGCCAAAGCTAAAGACGCCCCGGAAACCACTGCAAAAGCCAAAGGTAAAGCACCTATGACCGAATCAACTCTTATTGAATCATTGTCTGCCTTTTTAGATTTGGACGAGTCCTCCATTGCACCAACAAAGACCGCACCAATCGAATTCTCCAAGCCTAGGCGAAAAGCCGATGACATTGATGAAGAGGACGATGAGGACAACCCCGTACAAGGATCGATTGTACCATCGGCAACAAGGAAGCAACCACCGCGTTCAAGCATGAGAATCAAGACACCGACCAAAAGGAAACTAATCATCCACGATGACGAACTCTCAGAGTAAGTCCTCGTTTGCATTTTACTTTTCTTTATTTTTATTTGTCTTTATTGCATGCATTGAGGACAATGCATCACTCGAGTTTGGGGGGGATTGTTATTAGTTAGTTACCATGTTTAGTTACATTCATCTTAAGTATTGCATTTAGGATACATAAATTGCTTGCCATGCCTTTAGTTGGAACAAGAATTGCTTATATTTGGTGAATATCCGATGATGATTTTGCCAATGTACTTAATTGATAGAACTTTTTATTCTAGGATAAACGTTGAAACACTTAGAATCGTACTATGATGCTAAACTTGATGAAACACTATGTGACTTGATCGATTTAAGGAATTCTAGTGAACTTAGGTTGATAGTTAAAAAATTGAGGGATTATAATAAAAATTGGATGAATGCTAGAGGTGCCCGAAATTGGCTCCAGTATGTGCTAAAAAATTGATCGCTAGAGGTGCCCAAAATTGGCTCTAGTATGTGCTAAAAATTGATCAATAGAGGTGCCCGAAACCAGCTCTAGTCAAATAAATTAATTAACTTAAGAAAACTAAAACAAAACACTAGAGGTGCCCGAAACCGACTCTAGTTAAAACATGTTAAAAGAACCCAATGAAGTAATTTGAAAACCTCTTGTTTGCATAGAATCTGAAACATCAACTTGCACACAACTCCGCACACACTCACAAGCATTATAGTTTGATTCCGAGTAACTCCTAAGTTTTTCGAAAAATGAAAAGCCAATCATACTTTGTGCCACGGTTCTTAGAATTGAAATCAAGTTCAAAGCTAAGTTTGTGAAAATTGAAATCTTGGCGGGTAATTATTAGTTTGCATTGCTTGAGGACAAGTAATAGTTCGAGTTTGGGGGTGTGTTAAGTGTCTAAAAGTACTATTTTATTCACCCTTTTTATTCATATTATTGCTAGACTTAGGCTCATATTAGTTGCAGTATTAGCCATTCATGCATGTTTGCATTGTTTCCTTGGTGGACAAGCTTGATTTCATATTTTGCTTAATTTTGTGGAAAAAGATACTGCTTTGGTGTGTTTTTGTGTGTGTGCAGAATCACTTGCCAAAGCAAGGCTGGAACCAATTGCTAGGGCAATGCATGAAGGGGACGCCGAGCTAGTTGCCAGGGCAATTTTCGATAAGGGATAAGATGATATGGTAGTCGAAATTGATGACTAGATAAGCCCAAGATGACGTGGAGTAAAGTTAAATCCTAAAGGAGTTTGATTTCCATGAAAAGGTCAAAGAGAAATTAAATCCCAAAAAGATAGGAGAAGATCTAGAAGGAATTTAAATATAACAAAGAATTATATTATTTTAAAGTATTTAATTCCAACTTAACTTCCTCATCAAGAAGGATTTTGACCTAGCCATCTCATATTTAAAGGAGACCAAGCCGTCAAACTCAAGGGGGGAGAGCAAGGAGAGATTTCGACAAGGCTTCAACCATTCTTCATCTTTTTCTTTCTTGTTCAATTAGGTTTATGTTAGGAATTCTTTGTCTTGTGTTTCTTTGGAACCTAGCCATGAACTAAATCTATTTGGCTAAGGTTGTTGTGTTTTTTTGGTTGTGAGAAACAATTGGATTTTGTTTAGGTAATAAGAGTTTGCACTTTCAATTCAAGGTTTACTCATTCTTGGTTTTTCTTCTTGTTTGCGAGTGAATTGGGAGAGGATCTCGTAACTTCATCTATTTATCTAATATCGGGAGAGTTAGATTCAAGAAACGAATGAGTATGGTCTTTATTCAATCTATTGATGGTGAAGATTAATCCGGCTTAGGAATAAGTTAAGGATTTCAACGGCTAAGAGGAGCGCAAGATTGGTTGTTGTTCACCCTTGATTCACGCAGGGATGTATTGTCAAGGCATGCACAATTAGCTAGAGTTTCGACTTAGGGATAAGAAGAAACCATTGAAGAACACTCTGTCGTACCTTGAAGCTGCTGCCTAGCCGCCCAAACAGTTGCCTAGCCAGTTACCCAGGCAACCATCGATTAGTTGCCAAGGCAACCCCGCTACACAAGTTGCCACGACAACTGAGTTGCCCTTGCACTCTTTTACCAAGACAATCTAATCGGCTATCACACCTCAACTCACGATAACCTGGCCTATTCTCTCTCATTTGATTACATCTTCTTTTACTTTATTTGTTTCTAGTTTAGTTGTTAGTTAAACTCCTACAATCTTCTACTTGTGTTCTTTTACTTTTTATAGTGCAAGAGATTAGATTCTTGAAGTGGCACCAATCCCTGTGGAGATGATATCTTTTATACTATAACTTGCGATGTGTACACTTGCACAATTGCAGAGCACTTATTACGCGCAACATCTATCTCGACCCCGAAGAGTCTATCTTGCACCGTAGTGCTATGATGCAGCTGCTAGGACTCTATGGATATCCAACTATGCCAAAGATTCTCATGCAATTTCATGTGATCCAATGGTATACGAGTCATCTTATGACACCGTGGTGTCTACAATGCTGTAGCGTCTGATGGTGAGTACGTACTCGAGGACACCCTTTTCTCCTCATTATAGCATCTTTTTGTGCTAGTCGACACCGTAGTGTCTAATCATCACCGAAGTGACTGCAACGCTGTAGCGTCTGATATCAACACCGAAGCGTCTGGATCGCACCGTAGTGCTGGATTGCAGCTGCTATAACTCTATGGATATCCAATTATACCAAAGACTCTCACACTAGTACTTGGGCATAACAATATAATATTTTCATATTTAATATCCAATCCTTCAATATTGTTATCCATAATTCGTTAATGGACAGTTCATATCCAAATATCTAAAATTTGATTTACCTTGAGTAAATCATTATGCTACAATCATTGTATCAACATGTCATTTAATATTTCATGCTATTTGCATAAATAAGCCATCATACATTTTTATTTATATCAATGTCGGTTCATCGCAAGTTGTCCTAGTTATCAACATGTCATAAATACATATAATGAAATCACTCATATCACATATATAATAAATAAGTAAAAATGCACTCACCTGGGCCATGCATGATATTAGCCTCACTAAGCTATTTCGATACTTTTTCTTTGTTTTTCTTTGATCTGGTACCCTTAGCCTCGTCACTAGTTGTATAGTACCATTTGAACATACATAACAATATTCATGTTAGATTTTTAATCTAACATTGCTTAACTATACTATACTAGTATAATTATCCGAATATAGAATATTTTCAAAAATTTTCACTTTTTCCTTTAATAATGCCGAATTGTTCATTATGGTCCCTAGTGACCATTTTGCACATTTTACAATTTATTCCAGCTCGAATCACAATTATTCAATAATTCCATCATTTTTCACTAACTTTTATTCAATACCCCTTTCATCCACTAACTTTTACCAAAGTGACGTTTTATTCACTAATTTTACACATAAACTTGTAAACTTGTATCGAATAATTAATCCAACATTTCTATAAATTTTCTCACATTTTCCCCTACTTTTAGACCAAAGCTGAATTGGTCCTTGAACTATCCAGGACTTCCGAAATGGTCCCTTTCTATTTCCTTTCTTGTCAAATTAGTCCCTTGGATTCTAATTTCAATTCTAACTTTATATACCATATTCGAATCATAAAATCTCATAATCATAATTTTTATAAAATTTTCCCATTATTCTTCCATGTGGCCAAATTGGTCACTTAGCTTTTCTAGGCTCATTTTTCATCCAAACAACATTTTAACATGCTCTAATTAATTTTCCAACATATATTATTCTTTTCCAAAAATTAACACTTAAAACCCCAATTTAATCCTACATACTGAATTGGGTGTCTAAACTTTTCAAGGACTTTATTTTGGTCCTAATGCTATAATCAAGCTTGTAATTTCATAATCTCTTCAAATCCACCACTAGAATAATTTTCACAATATTTTCCCTAATTTACCAAGCATGCCAAAATAGTCACTTAGAAGACTAGTTGAGGAATTTTCATTCTAACATCAAAATCAAGCTTCTAATATCATCAATCTTTCATTTTCATCATCAATTTCAAAACCCTAAATAAAATCTCAAATTCTAGGGTTAGGGTTTTCAATCCTTAAACATGAAGTTAATCACAATCTAAGCTTGATTTCATCTCTACAACACTAGATTTGCATAGATCAAGCTTAAATCTAAACATGAAATCCTATTTTCTCTCTTCAAGAACATAATCAAATCTTCATAAATCTTGATAAAATTAATATCAATTGAAAGAAAATTAAACATAGATTAATTTTCTATCAAAAGCATACCTTGAATCTTGTTTGGAAGCCTTCAAAATGCCTAGGAAAAAATTTGTGTATTTTCCCTTATTTTCTCTTGTATTTTCGAATTGAAGGGGAAGAAGATGAACAAAATGTTCATCTTTTTTTAATTTATGCCACATGTAATTAAAAAATTGAATTTTTTATTAATTTAGTCCTTATTCCAAAATTAACCTCCAACTGAATCATAATTTACAAGTTGTCATTCTAGTTCAATTCTAACCAAATTCCATTCAACTCTAACCAAAATAGAGTAATGTTTTCACATGGGAAATTACCATATTGCCCATGGTACTTTCAAAATATTTCAAAATTGCCATTGTGACCAAATTACCAAAACTAGTCACTTAAATCACTAATTTTGCCATTTTGTAAAAATCCAACTACTCTAGTTAGATCACAATCAACCAATTAATAAGTTTTTCATAAAATTATATTTTATGAATTTTTATGAATTATGGAACAGCCTCTGAAATTTCGATTCGATCCGATTTCCCGATATTCACTTACTACTTCTACTGTGATTTCCTTTTCACTGGGCTATCAAATAAATTCTAAAACTTCCTTATTTCCATATCTGAAAAATAAATAATATTATCAAATAAAATATTACATATTTATGAAGTCAAACTTAAAATTTTGACTCGGTCCAAATATACCAATAATTACCCGAAATCTTTATTGGGTACAATTTCTCTTAATATTTCTTAATCGGCTATCCATATGAATAATATTAACTCAGACTGATTCCTTTTTATAAATCTAAAGTACTGACATGGGACCTTCCCAATAGGTTACCCATCCTAGTGCTACTCTATCCTGAGCACGCTTAACTTTGTAGTTCGATTCGGGTATCCGAACTCCACTTAAACTTTAACTGTGATTTCCCAATATTTAAAATATTGGATCAAACCAGTAATTCCATATTCGGTTCACACCAATAGGTGCTCTATCTATTTATGAAATAAAACACCTAACTTTTGGGAAATTACAACTTTGGTCCTTCAACTTTTCATATTTCGACTTGTACTATACAAGTTTTGAAAACTTATCATTTTGGTCACTAAACTTTAACCTTGAACTCCCATTCCAATTTTTCCTTGGATTATTACCAAACTTTGCAAGTACCCTAATTTGCTTATCTTCCATCACACGGTACTCTAAATTCTCAGAAATTCCTTTCCTAGAATTGTAGCGATGTCTTTTTTCGCTCTAAAAACAGGTGTTTTCGGTGTGTTTGTGATTTTTCGGATATAAAATGTTTATTCCATGGGGTTTTAAAAAACCGCATTTTATTTAAAAATTGGAGTCGCCACCGGCCACTTAGGTAGGTCGGACACCATAAAACCAGAGATTTTAAAAAAACTGTTGGGTTCAGGAGTCGGTTACGGATGGGGAAGGATTAGCACCCCCACACCGCCCAAAATTGGTACTTTAATAATTACCGCTTTATTAATATTAAACTTTTCGGATTAGAGTGACGATTAATTTAAAATTCGGTTATAATTGCGAATAAATTTTAAAGGCCCCGTTATCCGAGGGTAAACGCCCAACCACTATCACTACGCCTGATACTGGCCCCGTTTACGCTCAGATAAAAGGGCACCGCATTGACAATTTATATATTTCATTATGCAACCTTAGTGAACAAAATATTAAGCATGGCCAATAATTTAAATACAATAAATATTCACATAATAAATTATTAACAGAACATAAATAAAATATTAATCTAAGACATACATGCATACAAATTATCCCTACTCGTGACTAAAAATAAACCTAACATGTCACAATTACAAGGCATGGAACAAAAACACATATTACAAAAATGTACATATTACAATAAGACACATTGTAACATACGTAAAAATATGGCATTATACATGACCAAGAAAATATACCAACACATAGCCTAAAAGCGAAGAAAACATGCCATACATGCTGAAATATAAAGCAGGTTGTGTTCGAGCCAACTCAAATATCAATTTAATATGTGTGATACGAATAACCGAACAAATGTATAAAGATGCATAATCACCATAAACTTAACACACATATATATGTAAACATAAAAATATGAAGCATATACGAGGGATATATGAAAAGGCAAAAAGCTAAATCAACATACACGATTATAATAAACGAACATGAATATTTACATGGAATCAGGACTGAAATGAAAAGAAATAAACATCAGGAGCAGAAATTAAAGGACAATAATATGCGATTTAGGGACGAAAATGCAAGCAGGACTGAAACTGCAATTGGACCAAGGGGCAGACTCGAAGTGAAAATTTCAAAAACGCGGTGGGACTAGTGAGGTAATTTCTCCATTTAAAAACTGATTCAATTTAACTTAGGGACTGGATTGCAAGATTTCAAAATATGAGGGGGGACGAGTTGTAAATATCCCCTCATGAGAGACAAAAACGAAAAATATCGAAAAACGCGAGGGGATTTATTACAGAATTTGCCCATTTCACAAAATAAAATAACTATAAAACCCCCATTTTCAGCCTAATCTCAAATTTTCCTCATTTTTTCATTCGATCTGTTTTATAATAACTTTTCATTCTTTCGTTTTCTCTCAAACATCCCTCTGAACCTGTGATGAACCTAGAAACCAGCAACTTTCCGCCGTTCCTTCCGCCACCGGCCGCCGCATAGCTAGCTAGGCGACGACGCCGTGAACAAAAAAACACCCAAAACCAACCTCTTTTCTAAACCGAACCCAAATATGAACTTAGATTTACACTAGGACTCACCCTTTTGCCTAGATCTAAGTAAATACAAAATGAAAAAAGTTTTTTTGTTTATGTTTGACCAAACGAAACCAAAAGGGACCTCCCGCTCCCTTCAGTTCACCATGTTCGGCTTCGGAAAGCCAAAGAGGCTTGTCACTGGTGAGGGGAGATCCACAGACGACAAGGCTAATAGCTCTAAATCTCCTTTTTTTTTGTTATCACTACGTATATTTTCCGATATGCATGCAAAGAAGTAAGAAAAAGAGAAGAGTGTTACCACTGACAACTTGGTGTTTTTTTTGTTATTTTTTCTTTTTGATTACAACTGGACTCTCTTACAATTACTTGTTTCATACATATATCCCTGTCTATTTTTTTTGGTAGTAAGTAATGTAATATATTTTTTAGATCTGGACTGACACTAACATAGCCTATTTTTTGTCTTGTTCTGATATGTCTAAACGCGGTGGTTGGAGACCGGCATGGTGGAAGCATGGTGGCGGTGTGGGGAACTGTCTTCGGCCAGAGGCGTTCTCGGCCGTTGGATTAGATCTGATCTAACGGTCGGGATGGCTTGAAGGATGAACGGCCCAGATGAAACCTCGATCGGTGAAACGGCTCCAGATCGTGACACGTGGGGCTTAGCAGTTGAGAGGTTATAGCGCGTGGGATATCGAATTGTCCGCGCGTGGGCCGAACGCGCGCGTGGCATTCGAACCGTCCAGACGTGTAGTTCACGCGGCCAGCTAGATATTTATCCTTCGTTGATCGTGGCCGTTGGATCCACATCTTGATCCAACGGCTCCTAGTCATCTGCGCAAAGATAGAATAATTAGGGTTAAATGGGGTTTTGGGCTTAGGCCAATCGGGCCTTGTATTATTATATTTTTTTTGTTTTTGTTGTAATAATATGGACTTGGACTGTTATTTATAATATTTGGGTTTTATGTTTTGGATTTTATTTTACATTAGTCCAATAATAATAATAATAATAATAATAATAATAATAATAATACGATAATAATAACATATACACATATAATTTATGTACATATAACCATACATGCAAATTAACATATACCATATAACATTCGAACACACATATACATATATTGGCTCACACACTTAATTAATGTAAGTATACAAACATTATACATACTACAAACATACATAGTATATGCACATGCAAACCACATATATATCACATACAACCAAGCACACACATACATGCATCTTACACACACAAAATAAGTATAACCAAATACACCCTAGTACATATATAAACTATTAAACGTACGTGACATGTGACACATATACACCGCACATAGTATGTACAATACGCATGCGCTTACATATATTACACACATATTTTATACACATTAATCACATATATAGTAAACATATAATATAACATGTATACATGCAATAATAATACCTTGTTAATTATTACGCTAATATATTAACAATATTTACAAACCGGATAAAAATGAGTGATTACAGTTGTCCCTCTTTGCTTGTTCTTGTGAAACGAGAACAAAGCAAAGACCAAAAGCACTCATTTTTATCCAACTTTACCGCTCCACAACTTGAATCACGTGTTCTTTGGAACTCTCCGCTTTTCCTTGGCAGATCTTGGGCTCGTAAGTTCTCCCCTGTATAGAACTTCTTCACCTTTGGTTCTTTTTGAGATTCGGAGTTAGGTTCTTCCTTTATGGAACCTTTCTTTGGGGCTTGAAAACGTAGGTTTTTTCTTTATATAACCTTTGTCTTCGATTTTTCTTTCCTCTTTTCTTTTTCTTCTTTTTCGTTTCTTATGTTTCCTTCATTTCTTTCTTTTTTCCTTTTTCTCATTTTCTTCTTTTTTTCTTTTTTCTTTTTCTTTTTTTTTTTTTTTTCTTTCTACTTTTTCATTTTCTTTTTTTTTTTTCTTTTTTTTTTTTTTAACGAGGTTCTGTTCTTTGCCATTTTCTTTTTTCTTTTTTACACTACTAGGTTGCCATTTTTGGATCATGCCCGAAGGACTTATTGATGGCCCGAAGGACTTATCATCATGCTCGAAAGACTTACTGATGGCCCGAAGGACTTACCGATGACCTGAAGGATTTAACATCTGGGCCTTACGCTGCTATGGCAGCCGTTCTTTCGGGACTCATGCTGTCGCATCATGCCCGAAGGACTTGTTGATGGCCCGAAGGACTTGTCACCATGCTCGAAAGACTTACTGATAGCCCGAAGGACTTAACATCGTGCCCGAAAGACTTACCGATGACCCAAAGGATTTAACATATGGGCCTCACGCTGTTATGGCTGTCGTTCTTTCGAGACTCACGCTACTCATGCTGCCGCATCATGCCCGAAGAACTTGTCACCATGCTCGAAAGACTTACTGATGGCCCGAAAGACTTAACATCGTGCCCGAATGACTTACCGATGACCCGAAGGATTTAACATCTGGGCCTCATGCCGTTATGGCTGCCGTTCTTTCGGGACTCACGCTACTCATGCTGCATCATGCCCGAAGGACTTACTGATGGCCCGAAGGACTTGTCACCATGCTCGAAAGACTTACTGATGGCCTGAAGGACTTACCGATGACCCAAAGAATTTAACATCTGGGTCTCACGCCGTTATGGCTGCCGTTCTTTCGGGACTCACGCTACTCATGCTGCCGCATCATGCCCGAAGGACTTACTGATGGCCCGAAGGACTTGTCACCATGCTCGAAATACTTACTGATGGCCCGAAGTACTTAACATCGTGCCCGAAGGACTTACCGATGACCCGAAGGATTTAACATTTGGGTCTCATGCCGCTATGGCTGCCGTTCTTTCTTTTCTTTGGTAAATTCTTCGATAATTCTTCAAATACCTGTCTAGAAACAAGCAAAATTGACATGCCCCTATCTATATGATGCATGCAATGTCGTGCTTTCTTCTTCTTCTTCTCTTTTCCTTGTTTCTTTCTTCTTCTTATTCTTTCTTTTTTTCTTCTTCTTCTTCTTCTTCTTCCTTTTTTTATTTTATTTTATATTATTTTTTTATTTTATTTATTATATTTTTTTCTTTCTTTCTTATTTATCATCATTTTCTCTCACTCTCTTTTTCCTTTTTCTTATTTCCTTTTCTTTTTAGATCCGTTTTAAAATCCTATGCCATGAAAAGTCATTCTTCGGATTTCTCTGTTTCATTTCCTTTTGCAGCATGCTCAGTTTTGATTTTCATTTCTGTCAATTTTTTGTTAAATGAGTACCTGCTCTCGTTCTTTTGCACAAGCACTTGCACATCTTCTTCGGGGTTTCTGCCCGTTTCATCAACAAACTCTATATCATGCGTGTGCAGAGATTCTTACTATTCTTTCTGCTCTGCATTGCCCTACTCGATCATGAGCTCAGCTACCTTCCGATTCCTTTGACCCAACATTCTGAGTATTTTTTAGTTTCGTCATCGGGGTGAACAAAATGTTTCTTAACCTCAACCTTCTTGTTGCCCTTTGGACGGGCACCATTCATCGATCTTTGTGCTTTAATTCTTTGGAGACTCAATGTTTACCTTTTACCGTCCCCACACTTTGTAAGCTCATTATTGTCCTGTTTTGTCCTTCATTTTCTTGAACCAAACAAGGCATCATGGCTGGAATCCGCTTCTTGTTCTTGAGCTGTCTGACACCTATACTTCTGTCATCATCTTCATTCTATGCATTGTGGGATCGTTTCTGGTTAGGTGCTCCAATAGTATCTGCAACCTTGTGTTCTGGATCTTATCCCTGAAGTAATACATGAAAATCTTTGTTGCTTTAACTTGTCAATTTGTTGATTGGTATTCCACTGAAGGGTATCATTTAGCTTAACATACAGGATCTTGAAAATACAGCATAGGAGCTCTGGATATCAAGTGCAAGAGTGACTTAGATTCAACCACTCAGTAATTCAAAGATGTGAAGTCTTCCCTGGTGACTCGGTTCATCCTCATGATTACCGCGTTGCTGTAAAGTACTACTCTTTCTCAATTCTCATTACATGCTCTGGCCCCAAAAAGGGTGGGCTTGTATGACCATTCAAGCGCAGAAATATTACTCTAGGAATAGAGTTCTGGGTGGTGCAAATTTTAATTTTACCTATGCTATCGTTTTATTTTTCTCTCTTTTCTTTCCCCTTTCTTTCTCCTCATTTTTCTTTTTCCTTTTTTTTATTTTCTCTTTCTTTCTTATTTTCTTTTTCATATTTCTCTTCCTTTTTTTTTTTTTTTTTTTTTTTTTTTCTTTCTTTTTCTTTTATCATTATTTGAGGAAATCAATTCGTCACAGTCCTTTGTCTTGAGGACAACGATGGAGCAAACAACACTGCCCCAAGTTACTCGGCATAGTCACGATTTGAAAATATTACCATCACTCATGAAGCTAAGGTTTCTTGAATTGGATGATGTATCTCCACCTTATTGCTTCAACGGAGTACCCCAAAATTCCCACACTCTTATCCGAACAAGCCTATTACCAGGTTTCGAACATAGGAGTGCTTTTTTATTATTATTTTCATCTTTCTTTATTTTTCATTTCTTTCTTTTTCTTTCTTCTCTTTTTCTTCAATTCTCCCCCTTTAATTCTTATTTTTATTTCTTTACTACCTAGAGTTTCAATTTCAAGCAACTCTACATGGTTGACATTTAGAGCTTTTTCATCCTTGAACATCATCGAAAGAGTAATAATCTCGCTTTGCTGACCAGAGTCCGGTGGGGAAGATAACACATCATCGTTGTCACGACATCTATCTAATGTCACATCTTGCAATTGATATCCAACGTCCTACAACGGCGAGAAAATTTATATCTATGTACTTTCAAGAACATTATATGTTAAGCGAAATGTGTTCTTCATTGGAATAAAAATCAACAAACATGCCCCATCACAAAAGATCTTTACCACATGTGGGCCACATGTAGTAAAGTTGATTCCTTGTATTACTTCAGGGAGATCTTTTAATGTAGAGACATCTCTGGCTTCTTCAGCACTATGCAGACTTGCCCCTCATCCTTGGTCCTCCACTGTTGGATCAACTCTCGTGTCACTGTTCCATCATTGACCAACTTCTTGATTTCCTCCAATAAAGGTCTACATTTTCTGGTGGGATGCCCTGATGCCCCCATATGGAATTCGCATGTGCTACTCGAGTCAAAACTATGGGCAGACGGATCAGGTGCAATCTTCATCGGTCTACGAGCAAGATAGTGACCCCCTACCAAATGAGGCCAAATGTCTGAGATAGATGTTCCAAACATTTCCAAATTTGCGCTAATCCGAGGAATTTTCTTTGATGACCCCGATTTGTCAGTCTGTCTCCTTCTTTTACGGCCACGCGAACCCTGGAGATGACACTCATTTACCTCTCCATCCTTATCTATCTTATCTTCGATTCGGTCCTTAGACTTAGACCCCAATTTTCCTTCTTTGATTGCATATTCTATCATCTCTGCAATCGTCATGAAATCTTCGAATCTGTTTCTCGATTTCTCCAACATCACATCGAAGAAGGGAGAGGGAAGCGTTGCATGGAATAGGGGAGCCAACTCTTCTTACGCTATAGGAGGTTGGACTTGGGTCGCCAAACATCGCCACCTTAGTGCATATTCCCTGAAGCTTTCATTTGGTCTAATTTTCTCATTCTGAAGAAACTGACGACAGGGTGCTAAATCTAAAGCATATTTGTATTGACTCAAGAATGCATTAGCGAGGTCACCCCATGACCTAACTTGGTTTCTGTTCAAACGGTTATGCCACACTGCTGCAGGTCCCGTCAGGCTATCATGGAAGTGGTGGATCAACAATTCTTCATTCCTCATGTATCCTTCCATTTTTCTACAGAACATGGTTAAGTGAATCATCGGGCAGCTGGTTCCGTCATATTGCGCAAATTCGGGAACTTTGAAATCCAGAGGAATGACCAAATCTGGGACTAGGCAGAGTTCCCTCGTATTGAAAACATTTATCTTTTCTTTCTTCTTAAGCTCTTTCTCGATTTTTTCTTCTAGCTGGTCAAGCCTTGACTCTTCGATTCGTTCCTTTTTCCAACTAATTATGCCATCAAACCCCATGCGTTAAATGATGAAGTGCCATGCGATGATAAAATTATTAAACAATGCAAAGGACGTGATGCAAATGCAATGCATGAATGCAATAAAGCATCGATTACGCAAGTGATTTGTCCCTATAGGACATCTTTCATTCAGTCCAAAAGGTTTCATTACATCCGGTATTAGGGTTTTACAGATAGCGGTAAGCCCTGGCACCTAATGTCTTGACCTCATTCAACAGTCCTGTCAGCTTTCCTTCGTGGTCCAACGCTGGATCCATATTCTGGCTTATTGGTGCTGCTGCATCGGCTAAATCTGCTACCTGTTGAGCTACTTGCCGGGCTTGAGTCGTAACCATCTTCATGTCCCGGTCTTTCTCCCGTATTGTTTGCTCAGCCTTTTGTAGCTGAACGGCCATTGCCCCAGCACAGATCTTACTGGTACGTAAAGAAGTCTCGAGCCTCGCTACCTGTTCTTTGAGTGCTGCGTTTTCCATTTGAAAGGCTTGTGATTCATTCCTTTCCTGCTGCAGACTTGATTTCAGGATATCTTCCATGGCTAGACTATTTTCCAACTCACTTTGGAGAATGTCGCGTTGGCCCTCAGCTTCTTCCAGCTTCTGTGATAATGATCTGACTTTATTCTTACTATTCTTGCATTTCTGCTTCCAGCGTTCTGAACCGTTCCTTAGCTGAATCATACCATTGACCCACTCTTCCGCGGTGTCACCCAGACCGAAACTCTTGAATTCAAAGTACAGCTTCTGGTACTTGTCTTGTACATTCTTTAATTTCATGCTCAGATCGTGCCTCTCATGCTCGAGTTGGCCGTACTTGCGTGCAAGTTCATCTTCTGAGACGCTTTTATTCTTGACTCGTAAATTTATCCCACTTGAGTGACCCACTTCTGTCTTACCCGAACCTTGGGCTGGGTATTGACCCTCCTTCGACTTTGCCTCTCAGGCAACGGCATGCTCGCTGTAGAATCGGGGTTGTCCGTCTTCGAAACCCAAAAATCCCATTCTGATAAGATCTTGAACTCTGTTCTTCAGGGCCCTACAATTTTCTGTGTGATGACTCGAATCGCCTATGTGGTAGCCGCACCAGACACGACTGTTGTAATCCTTCAGATAAGGAGGTTTTCTTGGTACAGACTTCACTGGTATGATAAGGCTCCTTTCGACAAGCAACGGAAGTAACTCGGTGTATCTCATGGGTATAGGATAATGCCTTCTGATGTCATTAGATTCTCGAACTTCCCCTGGTTTTGCCTCTGTTCCCTTGGTATCTACCCCAGATATGCTACTTGTCTACTTCTTGAGATTGATCACAAGGGGATTCGATTTGTCATATTTAATGGTGTTGTCTGTCTCGACATTCTGACCATTCTGTTCCACATTCTGATCCTCGATTGAATCTTTTCTAAGTTCGACATGCTACTTGCCTTTCATCATAGAATTCATCTGGTCCATCATCTCGAACATCTGCTTCTTTAGTTCTTGTATTTCATCTTGTTTGTCCCCAGAATTGACACTGCTTATCGAAACTGTTCTGGAGTCCTTGAATGATTCTTCTGGTCTCGTCTCGGGATGGAACTCTGGAATTGGACCCCTTTCCTTCAGGTCAAAGAACCTTTGGTCCATCATGAACAATCTTCTATTATGGGAGAAATCACTCGGGAATCAATGCCCTGTGTAATGCGAATGCAATGATATGCAAAAACAAAGCAAAAAGAAAATAAGTCAGTACCGGACAAAAATGATAAGTACGTAATAAAAGGGCAAATTAAATGCGATAAGCAAACAAGGCAATCCTATTTACATTCCATCTAAGACACCTAGGTTATCCGCATGGCTTTAACAGAATGGGTTTCTATGTGTTCTCTATATGTAGTTTTGGTTCTAGGAGGTACCCAAATTGTCCTCGTTGTCCTCTACTAAGAGTAGCAAGGCCCCCGATCATCACCCATTATAGGCTCCTTTCAACCGGGTTCAATTCAGGGGGACCTATTCGCTTATGCCTGCACGAAGGAACGATATCCTTACGAAAGCATAAGGTACTCGAGCCCCGAAGGTACTTGCTAGGCCTATACGGGAGAACGATATCTCCACGAAAGCATTAGCGTTTTCCCCCCACTTAAAAAACGGGTTTATATGCCATATTTTAAATGCGTTAAAATAAACGCGCAATTATAACTGAATGTTACTTTAATAGTCACTTTAATCCGGAATTTCCAATATTAGTAAAGCGATAATTATTTAAAAAAGCTTGACTCTCTTATTTTTTTGAAAAACAAAAATGGCCCCCAGCGGAGTCGCCATCTGTAGCGATGTCTTTTTTCGCTCTAAAAACAGGTGTTTTCGGTGTGTTTGTGATTTTTCGGATATAAAATGTCTATTCCATGGGGTTTTAAAAAACCGCATTTTATTTAAAAATTGGAGTCGCCACCGGCCACTTAGGTAGGCCGGACACCATAAAACCAGAGATTTTAAAAAAACTGTTGGGTTCGGGAGTCGGTTACAGATGGGGAAGGATTAGCACCCCCACACCGCCCAAAATTGGTACTTTAATAATTACCGCTTTATTAATATTAAACTTTCCGGATTAGAGTGACGATTAATTTAAAATTCGGTTATAATTGCGAATAAATTTTAAAGGCCCCGTTATCCGAGGGTAAACGCCCAACCACTATCACTACGCCTGATATTGGCCCCGTTTACGCTCGGATAAAAGGGCACCGCATTGACAATTTATATATTTCATTATGCAACCTTAGTGAACAAAATATTAAGCATGGCCAATAATTTAAATACAATAAATATTCACATAATAAATTATTAACAGAACATAAATAAAATATTAATCTAAGACATACATGCATACAAATTATCCCTACTCGTGACTAAAAATAAACCTAACATGTCACAATTACAAGGCATGGAACAAAAACACATATTACAAAAATGTACATATTACAATAAGACACATTGTAACATACGTAAAATATGGCATTATACATGACCAAGAAAATATACCAACACATAGCCTAAAAGCGAAGAAAACATGCCATACATGCTGAAATATAAAGTAGGTTGTGTTCGAGCCAACTCAAATATCAATTTAATATGTGTGATACGAATAACCGAACAAATGCATAAAGATACATAATCACCATAAACTTAACACATATATATATATATGTAAACATGAAAATACGAAGCATATACGAGGGATATATGAAAAGGCAAAAAGCTAAATTAACATACACGATTATAATAAACGAACATGAATATTTACATGGAATCAGGACCGAAATGAAAAGAAATAAACATCAGGAGCAGAAATTAAAGGATAATAATATGCGATTTAGGGACGAAAATGCAAGCAGGACCGAACTTGAAAGGACTGAAACTGCAATTGGACCAAGGGGCAGACTCGAAGTGAAAATTTCAAAAACGCGGTGGGACTAGTGAGGTAATTTCTCCATTTAAAAACTGATTCAATTTAATTTAGGGACTGGATTGCAAGATTTCAAAATATGAGGGGGACCAGAGTTGTAAATATCCCCTGAGGCGAGACAAAAATGAAAATATCGAAAACGCGAGGGGATTTATTACAGAATTTGCCCATTTCACAAAATAAAATAAATATAAAACCCAATTTTTCAGTCTAATTTCAAATTTTCCTCATTTTTTCATTCGATCCGTTTTATAATAACTTTTCATTCTTTCGTTTTCTCTCAAACATCCCCCTGAACCTGTGATGAACCCAAAAACCGACGACTTTTCGTCGTCCCTTCCGCCGCCGCTTGCCGCCGCCGGCGAACCAAAAGAAACACCCAAAACCAACCTCTTTTCAAACCGAACCCAAATCTGAACTTAGATTTACACTAGGACTCACCCTTTTGCCTAGATCTAAGCAAATACGAAATGAAAAAAAAGTTTTTTTTGTTTATGTTTAGCCGAAACGAAACCAAAAGGGACCTCTCGCTCCCTTCAGTTCACCATGTTCGGCTTCAGAAAGCCGAAGAGGCTTGTCACTGGTGAGGGGAGATCCACAGACGACAAGGGTAATAGCTCTAAATCTCCTTTTTTTTGTTATCACTACGTATATTTTCCGATATGCATGCAAAGAAGTAAGAAAAAGAGAAGAGTGTTACCACTGAAAACTTGGTGCTTTTTTTGTTATTTTTTCTTTTTGATTACAACTGGACTCTCTTACAATTACTTGTTTCATACATATATTCCTGTCTCTTTTTTTTGTAGTAAGTAATGTAATATATTTTTTAGATCTGGACTGACACTAACATAGCCTCTTTTTTTGTGTTGTTCTGATATGTCTGAACGCGGTGGTTGGAGACCGGCATGGTGGAAGCATGGTGGCGGTGTGGGGAACTGTCTTCGGCCAGAGGCGTTCTCGGCCGTTGGATCAGATCTGATCTAACGGTCAGGATGGCTTGAAGGATGAACGGCCCAGATGAAACCTCGATCGGTGAAACGGCTCCAGATCATGACACGTGGGGCTCAGCAGTCGAGGGGTTATAGCGCGTGGGACTCACGCACGCGTGGGATATCGAAGAGTCCGCGCGTGGACCGAACGCGCGCGTGGCATTCGAACCGTCCAGACGTGTGGTTCACGCGGCCAGCTAGATATTTATCCTTCCTTGATCGCGGCCATTGGATCCACATCTTGATCCAACGGCTCCTAGTCATCTGCGCAAAGATAGAATAATTAGGGTTAAATTGGGTTTTGGGCTTAGACCAACCGGGCCTTGTATTATTATATTTTTTTTGTTTTTTTGTAATAATATGGACTTGGACTGTTATTTATAATATTTGGGTTTTATGTTTTGGATTTTATTTTACATTAGTCCAATAATAATAATAATAACATATACACATATATAATTTATGTACATATAACCATACATGCAAATTAACATATACCATATAACATTCGAACACACATATACATATATTGGCTCACACACTTAATTAATGTAAGTATACAAACATTATACATACTACAAACATACATAGTATATGCACATGCAAACCACATATATATCACATACACCCAAGCACACACATACATGCATCTTACACACACAAAATAAGTATAACCAAATACACCCTAGTACATATATAAACTATTAAACGTACGTGACATGTGACACACATACACCACACATAGTATGTACAATACGCATGCGCTTACATATATTACACACATGTTTTATACACATTAATCACATATATAGTAAACATATAATATAACATGTATACATGCAATAATAATACCTTGTTAATTATTACGCTAATATATTAACAATATTTACAAACCGGATAAAAATGAGTGATTACAAGAATCCATAATTAAAGAAATCCTAACTTTTATGTTTTGTCATTTTAGTCACTAAGTTAGCTTTTAAGCCCTTATCTTAGTACTAAATGACTCTTAAACAACTTAGCAAATTTTGGGGTATTACACGGGCTAAGGGGGTTACAAAAGCAGTTTTCTAAACATCTTCTTCTACCACTTTCAATTGATAGTAACCTGACCTCAAGTTAATCTTTGAGAACACACGAGCACCTCTCAATTGGTCGAACAAATTATCAATCCTCTGTAAAGAATAACGGTTCTTTACCGTTACCTTATTAAGGTAACGATAGTCAATGCATATCATCATTAAACCATCTTTTTTTTGACAAACAAGACTGGTACACTACAAGGCGATATGCTCAGTCGGATAAAACCCCTTTCTAACAACTCTTGAATCTGGTTCTTTAATTCTCTCAAATCTGTTGATGTTATGCGATACGGTGCAATGAACACTAGTGCTATGACAGGCATCACATCTATCCAAAACTCTAGCTCACGATCGAAAGAAAGTTTGTGTAACTCTTCTGGAAATACATTTGCAAACTCTCTAACAGTCCAAAGACTTTCAAGCGTCAGACTCTCAACACTTGTGTCAACCATGCAAGCCAAGAAAGCCTTGTATCCTTTTTGGATCATTCTTTGAGCCTCCAAGGCCAATACTACATTGGAAAGGCAATGATTCCTCTCACCCTTCACTATTACCCTAGCCCCGTCTAAACCACGAAGCTTAAGGCTCTTTGCTCTGCAACCCAAATGCGTATCATGCTCAAACAACCAATTAATCCCTAGAATAACATCAAATTCTTATAACGGCACACCATCAAATCAGCCAAAAAGATCGAACCCTAAACCTCAATCAAACACTTCCGATACACCTTATCTACCAATACATCAAACCCCAAAAAACTCGTCACATAGACCCCTATCTCAAGATCTTCGAGAGGAATACCTCGCTATTGAGATATTCACCTACGAATATAGGAATGAGTAGACCCCAAATCTATAAGAGCAACAATAGAAACTGAGAACAAGGTAAACATACCTGAGATAACATCGGTAGCCTTACAATCCTCCTGGGCCTTGACTGCATACTACCTCGCTGGTGCCCTAGTAGTGTACTAGATTGTACCTCTACTTTGATGTTCATACATGTGGCTCCCTTCTCCTCTAGTAAAGCCCTGACCCCTCTGAGCAGGATGAGAGGTCCTTTGTGTCTGAACTTGAGTGGTGTTAGCAGGTGCCGGACAATCCCTCATAAAATGGTCTTGTAACACCCATTCATGTATTCGTACACCGAACACAAGTCGAAAATGTCACAGTAAATTAAATTTTTTTACCTTAAGAATCAGGGCTATTTCAAAATTTCAATTATGCTATGGATAACAATAACATTAAAACTAAGTTCTAACATAAAAACGCAGAAGTTATACATATCACATACTATTCATTATACATAAACAAAATCATTACAAGGTAGGTCAGTTTTATCTTTTAACAAATTAAACAGGTTATTTCGTACATGCCACTATTCACATATAAAACCAGGAAGTCATAAGTACTAAAAATAACCTATCAACTTTATGTCTTCACAAAAGATTTGATGCAACAGCTCCGTCCAATCCTACTGTAGACTCTCTAGGTGAAATGCTGACAAAAGTGGCAGAAAATATGTATTGGAAAATATAAGAATGTGCCAAAATGAGTATTTTGCGTGCAAGTATACACGGTTTACAAGTAATACAGCTGGTAAGCTGAGTATCGATCCCACAGAGATTGTCTTGGAATTCAATTGCCTTGATTGTTACTTGCCTTAAGAAAAAGTTGATTTGATTTGAAATTGGTTTTGGGAAATAATTAAAAAGTAAAGAAATGAAAGAAAAGTAAAGATGTTGGCAAGGAAGGTGTTTTAATGAATGATGAGCGTTGGCAGGGAGTGCCTGGTTTTCACGCTATTCATGTCGTGCCAGCCGTTAACAACTACCTGTCTTGGCATTGTTTGCCAAGCAGATTCAAATTTAGCAAAGCCTCTCTCGATGGTCATTGCCCGAAATTGATCATGTAAAAACCCCTATATCTCTATAGTGTTTGTTTTTAAATAAACCAATTTGATTAAGATTCAATCTATACTCCTAAGGGGTAGATTTCACTCCCAAAGCAAGTTCATCTACTTCAACGACTTCTCTTGAAGCTTCTCTCCTCAGTATTCAACAACTTATTCGTTGCCACCCCAAGTCTGTTTAAGATATTAAGGTGCAATAAGCCAACAGTGCCAACTCTCGCTTGGCAGAGTATTTAGGAAATATTAAAGTTTGCCGAATAGATGAAACTTTGCCAAGGCAGATTTATTATTAAAAGCTAAAGCATGAAAATAACATAAAAACCAAACATCCCCAACCAACTATTAAATTAGTTCATGGTAAGGGAGTGAACCAACAATCCACAAACATTTTCGGAATACATCATCCTTAAAAACAAAATAGAATAACGTGAGAGAGAATGGGCTAGAAGGGGCCTCTCGATGCAGCCCTTCAAGATCCAGGCTTCTCGTCCAAGTTTGTCCGACCACACTTCCATAGTGCAGCCAGTCGTCAATCGTCACACACACACCAACTCCTCACGATCCAATCTTCTCCTCTCCTCTTAAAGTCTAGCTTGGTTGGTGTTTAAATAGACGTGCAAAGAATGGATAAAACTAGCCCTTCAAATTTTAAATTCTAACTGCCCAGAGGATAAGGGATTATCTTCTTATCTAGATTTGAATGAGAGCTGATCAGGCTAAGGCTGACGTCATCCTGCCGACGCTGCCCTGGCATCCAAGCTTGGCATGAATCTGCCAACAAGTCTTGGCACCATCTTATCCGCTATTTTTTCATAGATTGTTCCAATTGTTATTTTTTCGGAGCCTGATCATGTCCTATTTTTTCGGGGTCCAACAGCCTCTTGGCGTGGCATCAAGTTCACTTCTCTGCCATCCGGTGCTTGGCATTGTCTGGTCCATCTGTGCCAACAACACTCAGTATTCCCTCTGCATTCCTTCCTATGTTGCTTTTCTAGGCTAAATACTATGCCAAACCTACAAAATTGTCAACAAAACAACCCTTCACACTAGCATAGACAAAACTCTAAACTCCTTATACAAATGCATGATTATAACATCCTAATGCAACTAAATGTACCTAAAAACAAGCCAAAGCTTTGTAAGATTGGCATTAAAAACAGTACTTTTGGAGAGGTAACACACCCCCAAACCTAATTCATTGTTTGTCCTCAAGTAATGCAATCAAAATAAAAACAAAAACTGTGAAAAAGTTACCTCAACAAAAATTTGGTTGAATGCCAACACGTGCTGGCAAGCAGAATTTGGCTCTATTTCTTTCCTCAGTATCTCAGTGCAATAATGCCAAGCAGGTAGTAATTCAAGTGCAGCAATATAACTCTATTCAAAGTTCATAAGGAGTGCATGAGTGTAGGCAATATGCATCAAGTTTCCTTTCACTCCCTTAGACAAATTTTACTACCTAAACTCAGATTTTTTTTCTTTTTGCCAAGGGTTTCTGCTGGCATTCTTTTAAGCTTGCTTCGTGACACTATTTAGCGTGAGAGACAAGAGGGAGCATACCACGAATCCCCACCTTAATCTAGACATCACTAGGCTTTCTCTTCAACTCACACCCCAAGGTTTTGGACTTGAGAACTAAGAGGGAGCAAACCATGAAGCCCCAAGTAGCTTATTATCCCTAAGGTAGAGAAGAGTTTAATTTTTTCTTGCCTTGGCAGAACATTGTTGCCTTATTTATGTCTTTTACCCTGGCATCATTTTTTTAAATCTGAGCATAGTTTCAAAAAGTCTAAGTTTGCTAAGGGACTAGATACATCTTACGTGTTAAGTGCAAGTTCAATTCCCTAAACTAGAGATCAATTGCCAAGCAATCCTGGCATACTACTATGATGGCACGGCATGACAACTAAAGATTAAATTCTCCTCATTGGACAGACACCTAGATCAAATTAAGCTTGCGTAACAATTGTCAACATTTTTCAAAATTAAATCGAGACAAAAAAAAATCTTTTTTTAGCGGTTTGGTATGCATCTACTCTAAATGACCTCGATGACATGGCAACAGAAATTAAACATGATATGCATGGCATAAATGTGAAGAAATGCACACCCCCAAACCCAAGATGTGCATTGTCCCCAATGCATGAAGCAACACATATATACAAAAGAACAAAATAAAATAAAATGCATGGTCATGTGAGTGCAATGTAATGAAATGTACAAGAGTTTAGGAAGAAGAGGACTCCCCTTCGGAGACTTCTTCTCATGTGACTCGAGTCTTTCTTTTTATAAATGGCGCACGATCAGGGGCCATTCTCTTTCTTCCCTTCATTGTTGGATTTGCGGCAGTGGACGCTCCAACATCCCAGAGGACTTCCTCCACAATCTTGGCAGAGTTTGATGCAGTAGGAGTAGCGGTGGCATCGGACTACGCAGACTTCACTGGTGGCATAGCAGGCTTATTGGCAGACTTGGTTTTGGGTTCCTTTGATTCAATCTCAGAATTAGAACTGGCAGACTCAACTTGAACTGGAGATAGTGGGACTGTAGCATCAGACTCTGAACTGGCTGGACTGGCTGGCATAACTTGACTAGCTGAACTAGCTGGCATGGCTTCATCACTGGCAGAGGGCTCAGCAGGGAAATCTAGGAATTCTGGCACAACATCAGGAGATATTTTCTTGAGAGTTTCCCTGATTATCACATCCCTGGCCTGCATGTAATGTCGTAGCTTGACATTAATCTCCTCAGTCTTTTCTATCTTACTGAGTATCATCTCCTGGCGTTGGTAGATTTGAGACAACATTGCCACAGAACCGTCTGGCACAGTCTCAGGCATTGTGTCTGGCATAGCTTTTGACATCTTTGGCTTAGGCATGGCCATTTTTGCTTTTCCCTTGGCCTTGTCCTTTGGCTCAACCGCAGTGAGGTTTCTCCATATAGCAGCAGTGATGGTCGTTCCCTTTATTATCTGGCCTTGCTCCTTATCAAGCCTAGGCATATCATGGCGTATGGAAATGTTAGAAATAAGCAAAGGGAAAAACAAACTACCTTTACCTCTTACAGCACACTTATAAGTCTCTTCTATGATAATTTTTCCAGTGTTGATCTTGCGCCCTTTTATGATGGAGTGCAACAAAATCAGCCTCTCTTTCGATACCGTCTCATTGTGGGATGTAGGCAACAGGTTGGCCTTAATAAAGTGATTCCAGCCTCTCACTTATGGCTTCAACGCCAACCTCTTCACCGTCCGGTGGCCCGTTGATGAGACTTTCCACGTCGTGCCAGATTCACACAGATCCGTCAGCAGCTTTTTCCTCTTGGCAACATTCATTGAATCAATATACTCAAGATACTCATCTCTTGTACCATCCAACTCAAACATATTATTAATATATCCCTTATCAAAATGCACACACTTGCCCCTAATCATCAGGAAAGGTGAATCCTTGGTCACAAGGTGAGCGTAGAATTCTTGAACGATGGTGGTTTAGATCTCCCCTTTTTGCTGGCAGAATAGACTCCACTTGTGCAAGTTAATCGTAGACATAACTTCTGAAGGGAAGTCAGTTTTTCACTCTGTTTTGAATTCAAAGTGCTTCTCGTAGCAAAAACTCCTCGAGGCAAAATTTGTTTCGAACTTTTTCTCATTCTCCTAGTTGAAGAATCTTTTAAAGGGAAGAGATGATGAGGCCATTGAAACTGGTTGAAGCTTGGAACGATGTTGAAAGATGAAGGCAAAGGACGATTTGGGTTTGTACTTGCTTATTGAAAAGGAAGTAAAAAGTGAGAGAGATGTTTTGGCTTCTTTAACCGGCAAGAGTAAAAAAGTGAAAGGTTTTAGGTTGGTTGAGTGTTTTAATGGGAGTAGTAATTAGGGATAATGATAGGGAATAAAAAGAATTAATTTAAAAATAGGTGGAGTGATAAGGTGATAAGATATGGTAAGGATTGGAGTGATAAGGTAATTGATTTGAAATTTAAATTTCAACCAAAATTTGGGCGGCTAGGGCTTAAAGTCAAATAAAGAGAACTCTCTCAATTTTTTACTGGGCCGATAAAACTAGGGTTTTTCCCTCTTCCTTCAATCTTTTACACCGCTGTATGCCAAGCTACTATGGCACTGCGTCTGGCAAATTTTTCTGTTAAAGCGTTGGCTCCTTGTTTGAAATCTCAGCTTGCCCATTTGTTTGCGGATGATATGCTGTGGAAATTTTCTGTTGTATACCATACCTGCACAAGGCTTTATAAATTAGACTACATTTAAAATGAGTGCCCTCATCATGAATAATCACTCTAGGGGCACCAAATCTGGTAAAGATATGCTTATGTAAAAACTTGGCAACAGCCTTGGCATTGTTCGTTGGTAGAGCAATGGCTTCTACCAACTTAGATACGTAGTCAACAGCCACAAGAATGTATACATTACCAAATGAGGGTAAAAAATGACCCATAAAGTCTATCCCCCATACATCAAATAAATCCACATGCATAATGTTTTGAAGCGGTAGTTGGTGTCTGCCCGAGATGTTTCCTATCCGTTGGCATCGATCACATGTCTTGGCATACTCGTGGGCATCCTTATATAGTGTGGGCCAAAAGAATTCTGATTGCAGTACCTTGGCAGCAGTTTTTACTCCAGCAAAGTGACCTCCATATGGTGCGGCATGGCATAGATGCAATATGTTATGTTGTTCATCCTCAGGCACACACCGGCGGATAACTTGGTCGGTGCACTGTTTGAACAATATTGGCTCGTCCCAAGAGTATTGCCTAACTTCCCGCAAAAACCTTTTCTTGGCATTGTATGCCAAGTCTGGTGGCAGAATGTTACTTACTAAGTAGTTGACAATATTGGCATACCATGGCATGGCATTAACTGCAAGCAAATACTCATCAGGAAACTCATCTCTTATCAAATTGGTCTTACCATCTTCAAGATGATGCTCTAAACGTGAGAGATGGTCAGCTACTAGGTTTTCACTACCCTTTTGTCTCGGATCTCAAGGTCAAATTCTTGAAGTAAGAGCGTCCATCGGATTAGCCTGGGCTTAGCATCCTTCTTTGCCAAGAGATACTTTAATGCCGAATGATCTGTAAAAACACAACTTTGTTACCAATTAAATAAGATCTAAATTTGTCAAAAGCAAATACAACCGCAAGAAATTCTTTCTCGGTCATAAAGTAATTCAGTTGTGCTTCGTTTAAGGTTCAGCTAGCATAGTAGATGGCATGGAAAACCTTGCTATGCCTTTGTCCCAAAACTGCTCCGACGGCAGTCGCTGGCATCACACAAGAGCTCAAAAGGCTCATTCTAGTCCGGTGCCACAAATATAGGGGCATTGATCAACTTTTCTTTAAGCTCCTGAAACGCTCTCAAACAAGAATCATTAAATGCAAAAGTGGCATTATGTTCTAACAACAAGCATAAGGGTTTAGCAATTTTCGGAAAGTCTTTAATGAACCGATAAAAACCGACATGTCCTAAGAAACTTCTTATACCTTTGACACTTGTTGGGGGCGGTAGTTGCTTAATTACCTCAACTTTTGCTTGATCCACTTCTAACCCTCTCTCAGTTACCTTGTGCCCGAGAATAATGCCCTTCTTCACCATGAAGTGGCATTTTTCCTAGTTCAACACTAGGTTCGTCTCTAAGCATCTCTTCAAGACTTGCTCCAAACTCTGAAGACATTCCTCAAATGTTTTGCCAAACACTGAGAAGTCATCCATGAATACTTCCATGTTGTGCTCGATCATATCGGAAAAACTGGATATCATGCAACATTGAAACGTTGATGGTGCATTACATAGGCCGAATGGCATTCTTCTAAACGCAAATGTCCCATATGGGCATGTGAACATAGTCTTCTCTTGATCATCAGGGGCAATGGCAATCTGATTATAACCTGAATAACCATCCAAAAAATAATAGAAAGCTTTACCTGCCAACCTGTTTAGCATCTGATCAATGAATGGCAATGGGAAGTGATCCTTCCTCGTGGCATTGTTCAGCCTCCTATAGTCCATGCACACTCTCCATCTAGTGATAGTTCTGGAGGGGATTAACTCAGCTTCATTGTTTTGTACCGCGGTCATGCCACCCTTCTTTGGCACGCATTGCACTGGGCTAACCCAAGAGCTATCAGAAATGGGACATATAATCCCGGCATCAAGCCATTTTATGATCTCTTTTTTCACTACTTCTTTCATGCTTGGGTTTAGCCTTCTTTGGCCTTCAATGGTCTTGCCATGGTACTCCTCCAAGATAATCTTATGAATGCAAATAGTTGGGCTAATACCTATGATGTCTGCCAAAGTCCACCCTAATGCTTGCTTATAGTCACGTAATATTGCCAACAACCTTTCCTCCTGATCATTAGTGAGACCAGTGGCAATGATCACTGGCAGAGTTGAGCGTTCACCTAAATAAGCATACTTCAAGTGATCTTGCAGTGGTTTCAGTTCCAATGTTGGTGGCTCCTCAATTGATGGTTTAGATGCCTTGATTTCTCTATCGGCCAACTGTAGTGGCTCAAAATAACTCGCCTCTTCAGCCTCCAAGACTGGTTCTTCTGGTTCCTCAAAGAGATCAGCTATGCCATCTAAATTGGTGGCATCAAATTCTGCATCCTAGCATAACTGTGTCGTGTCCAAAGTGTAAATAGACTCCATCATCTCCTCTGCTTGGCACTCATCAGGTTCATCTACACATTTCAAAGCTTGAAACACATTAAATGTAACTTGTTGATCATTCATGCGCATTATTAGTTCCCCTTTATGAACATCAATCAAAGCCCTACCTGTGGCAAGAAAAGGCCTCCCCAAAATAATCAGGACATTAATATCTGCCTCATAATCCAAAATGATAAAATCAGCTGGAAAAATAAATTTGTCTACCTTTACCAACACATCCTCAATCTTACCATTGGGATGTGCATAAGATCGGTTTGCCAACTGAAGTGTCACCGTGGTAGGTCTTGCTTCTATGCCAAGCTTCCGAAAAATTACATTGGCATCAAGTTGATACTGGCTCCTAGGTCACACAGTACCTTGCCCATGAATTTGTTACCAATGGTACAGGGAATAGTGAAACTTCCCAGATCTTTTAGCTTTGGTGGCAAACGGTTTAGGATCATGGCACTGCATCCTTCAGCTAGGGCAACAGTTTCAAAGTCTCCCAACTTCCTCTTTTTGGACAGAATTTCCTTCATAAATTTGACATAGTTGGGCATTTGTTCAAGGGCTTCTACCAATGGAATGTTGATTTGCAATTGCTTAAGAACCTCCAAGAAATGCTTGAACTGCTGATCTTGCTTATGCTATTGAAGTCTTGCTGGAAATGGTGGCGGTGGATAGATACGTGCCTGCTCTACTGGCTTTGCCAACGCAGTGCTAGCATCATATTGTTTGGCATTGATGCTGGCATCAGTGTGCTGTTTGGCATCATCAGCTTTTGTTTCTTTTTTCTCCGCTTCCCTGGGATCATCTGTTGGCACAGGCTTCTCATCTTGTCAATTAATTGGCTGCTTAGCAACCTTCTCCAATCCACACTGCTCACAACTCTGAAGAGTTATAGCTTTGCACTGCTCATTGTCTTTGTGCCGAGCATCTTCTATGTCACTTGGCAATGCTCCCTGGGGTCGATTGTTGAGTGCACTGGCAATCTGTCCAAGCTGGACTTCCAAATTTCTCATTGACGCAGCCAAACTCTGGACTGTGGCATCATTCCTTTCCATGTACTCTATGAGAGTGCCTCCTTGGTTGAGTCTCTGCCCTTGCTGAAAATTGTTTTGGGTTTTCTGTGGCATGGCAAATGATAGAATGCTGGCATGGCATTGTTATTCTGCCTCTGAGTATTCTGGCGCTGGGCATTGTACTGGTTACCTCCTTGATTTCCCCAAGTTAAGTTAGGGTGTTGTCTCCAACCTGCATTATAAGTATTGGAGTTAGGGTTATAGTAACGATTAACATTGCCAACAAAATTTACCGATTGAGGGCTGGCAGGATATTCATCCACATGATGATTTTCTCCACAGATCGTACAGAATGGGTCTAATGCTTTGACTTCTTGGGACTCATTGTTCTTTTGCAACATTCTTACCATGCTCGTAAGGTTGGAAATCTCGGCATGAATGGATGTTAGTTCATCAACCTGAAATTTCCCATTGGTTTTAGTTTCGGTCCCAAGTCTTGCAATAGGATATTCAAAATCATTGATTGCAATCCTTTCTAAAATGTCAACAGCCTCAGTATATGTCTTGTCAAGCAATGAGCTAGCTGTTGAAGCACCAACAACCGTTCTTGTTTGTGCATTCAATCCATTGTAAAAGGTTTGAATCTGAGTCCAATTCAGGAATCCATGCATAGGACACCTCTTCAACAAGTCTTTGAATCTTTCCCAGGCATCATATAAGATCTCATCCTCAGCCTGCCTGAATGTAATGATCTCACCCCGTAGCATGGCAGTGAGTGTTGGCGGTTGGAATCTTGTCAAGAACTTTTGGCATAGGTCTGCCCATGAAGTGACTGAGCCAGATGGCAAGGAATTAAGCCAAGCCTTTGCTCTGTCACTCAAAGAAAAAGTAAATAACTTCAACTTCACGGTATCTTCAGGTACTCTACTTTGTTGAAATAGCTGGGAAATCTCCATGAACTGTTTAAGATGTTGTCTCGGATCTCCAGTGAGTGCGCCATCAAACTGACCTACATTCAAAAGAGTTTGAATCATTACTAGCTTAAGTTCAAAATTGTCAACGTTTACCTCTGTGCCAACAAGTCTTGGCATCAAATTGTCAATGGTTGGTGCCGAATGTTCTCTAATAGGCCTCTCATTAACAACTGGGGCAGCAGGTGGTGGTGGTATCTCATTGTTAAGTGGATTTCCCCCATTGTTCACCACACCATTCCCTCCATTACCTTGGTTCATCTCTCAAAATCTTCTTTTTAACCTCCGCAAGGTTTTCTCAATTTCTAGATCGTATGGCCACTCATCCACCACAAGATGGCTTCTGGTCATACAACGACAAAAATGAAAGGTAAAAATAAAAACGAAAATAAAAATAAAAGGAAGATAAGTAAAAATTTAAAAACAATCAATTTCGTTGCAATCCCCGGCAACGGCGCCGAAAACTTGTAGACTCTCTAGGTGAAATGCTGGCAAAAGTGGCAGAAAATATGTATTGGAAAATATAAGAATGTGCCAAAATGAGTCTTTTACGTGCAAGTATACACGGCCTGCAAGTAATATAACTGGTAAGCTGAGTATCGATCCCACAGAGATTGTCTTGGAATTCAATTGCCTTGATTGTTACTTGCCTTAAGAAAAAGTTGATTTGATTTGAAATTGGTTTTGGAAAATAATTAAAAAGTAAAGAAATGAAAGAAAAGTAAAGACGTTAGCAAGGAAGGTGTTTCAATGAATGACGAGCTTTGGCAGGGAATGCATGGTTTTCACGTTATTCATGTCGTGCCAGCCGTTAACAACAACCTGTCTTTGTATTGTTTGTCGAGCAGATTCAAAAGTAGCAATGCCTCTCTCGATGGTCATTGCCCGAAATTGATCATGTAAAAACCCCTATATCTCTATAGTGTTTGTTTTTAAATAAACCAATTTGATTAAGATCCACACTGTACTCTTAAGGGGTAGATTTCACTCCCGAAGTAAGTTCATCTACTTGAACGACTTCTCTCGAAGCTTCTCTCCTCAGTATTTGACAACTTATTCGTTGCCACCCCAAGTCTGCTAAGATATTAAGGTGCAATAGGCCAACAGTGTCAGCTCTCGCTTGGCAGAGTATTTAGGAAATATTAAAGTTTACCGAATAGATGAAACTTTACCAAGGCAGATTTATTATTAAAAGCTAAAGCATGAAAACAACATAAAAACCAAAAATCCCCACCAACTATTAAATTAGTTCATGGTGAGGGAGTGAACCAACAATCCACAAACGTTTTCGAAATACACGATCCTTAAAAATAAAATAGAATAACTTGAGAGAGAGAATGGGCTAGAAGGGGTCTCTCGATGCAGCCCTTCAAGATCCAGGCTTCTCGTCCAAGTTGGTCGGACCACCCTTCCACGGTGTAGCCAGTCGTCAATCGTCACACACACGCCAACTCCTAACGATCCAATATTCTCCTCTCCTCTTAAAGTCTAGCTTGGTTGGTGTTTAAATAGGCGTGCAAAGAAGGGATAAAACTAGCCCTTCAAATTTTAAATTCTAACTGCCCAGAGGATAAGGGATTATCTTCTTATCTAGATTTGAATGAGAGCTGATCAGGCTAAGGCTGATCTCATCCTGCCGACGCTGCCCTGGCATCCAAGCTTGGCATGAGTCTACCAACAAGTCTTGGCACCATCTTATCCGCTATTTTTTCGGAGATTGTTCCAATTGCTATTTTTCCGGAGCCTGATCATGTCCTATTTTTCCGGGGTCCAACAGCCTCTTGACGTGGCATCAAGTTCACTTCTTTGCCATCCGGTGCTTGGCATTGTCTGGTCCATCTGTGCCAACAACACTCAGCATTCTCTCTGGCATTCCTTCCTGTGTTGCTTTTCTGGGCCAAATACTATGCCAAACCTGCAAAATTACCAGCAAAACAACCCTTCACACTGGCATAGACAAAACTCTAAACTCTTTATACAAATGCATGATTCTAACATCCTAATGCAACTAAATGTACCTAAAACAAGCAAAAGCATTGTAAGATTGGCATTAAAAATAGTACTTTTGGAGAGGTAACACCTACTCCGGTTTACCTACGCGTATTACAGAAATACACGCTAAGTATAATTTAGTGAGACATAAATAAGTAACATATATAAAATCTATATAATGCATGATACTTTCAAAAAACATGATATTTATAAATAAAAAAATACGTACTTCGTAATACCATAATATAGCCCAAGGTAAATATTAAGTACTTTAAAAGTACTATTCTTTATTGCTTGTAGACACAATAAAGTGCCTATAACATATATGACACTTTAAAGTGCTGATAACTTTATGATACACATTGAAGTGTCAATAACCTTGTAATACTCTTCAAGTGTCATTAACTCATAGAATGCCTTATATGGTTGATGGTGCCTTTAAACCAACTAACCAACTTATACGGTTGATGGTGCCTTTAAACCAACTAACCAACTTATACGGTTGATGGTGCCTTAAAACCAACTAACCAACTTATATGATTGGTGATGCCTTTAAATCACCTAATCCATAGTCGAACAATATATTTTTACATTACCAAGGGCAACCTTAAAAACATTTCCTGCAATTAAGGGAAAATAACACAATATCCATACATACATCACGTAAAACATTTTATATTGGAGCAATTCATACCCCAATATGCTTTATAATATTCATGGTATATTGCCATAATTTGTAAATCATTAAAATAAAGTACCATGCTAAAAACATATATGCACTCACCTTTGCCTTGTAATGCCCCTTTTTACTATTCGATTAGTCTCGAACTTTTTCTTCTCCTGGTCTATTAGTACGACCTTGATCTTTATCGGTATCTAGATGAAAATAACATATATCATTTCAAAGCATATTTTAGAACATACTCAATCTATATAAAATAATGAAAAGTAAATGAATAACTATCTATTATTTACAAAAATTGATCCGATAAAATTTCCATATTTGAACCAATATTTCTTAAACTATTCTTTAAATTTCCAACTTTTCCCAAAATTTACATTTTAGTCCCTAAGGACACTTTTAAGCCTCCAAACATCATTTTCAAGCCAAATCCTTACAATTCTCATCATTCAAACTTTAGGACCCAAACTTTAAAAATTAACATTATGGTCCTTGAATTTTCCAAAATTCACAAAATGGTCCAAAAGTTAGAATAAACTTCAAAATCAACCTCCAAATCATTTAACTTGATTTTTCAACCCAATATTCTTCAAAAACAAGTTCAACAATCAAATCCCTAAACTTTCCAAAAATTACAGCTTAGTCCCTAATGTCAAAAAATAGGGATTTTCATTCCAAACACCTTATATCATCATTTTGACCCATTCTTTCTTCAATCACACCTTAAAATTCCATACTTAGCATAAACCCTAATTTTCCATAATTCAAGAACATAGGTATTTCTTCATTCTAACAATAAAATCACACTTATATAACATCATTCTCATCATTTCCATCATCAAACAAATTTTTGCATGAATTTCCCCTCATCTAAACAAAGTAACCGAAGGGTCACTACTAGACTTTCCATGGAATTTTCATCATTTGAACCATAAGAACAACACCACAAGCATGTTTCCAACATGAAAAACCTTTAAAACTCAAAATTCTATCATGCTCTTCATCCAACCAAATCTCCAAACTCAACTTAGAGACATGAACTTTGTATAAATATTATACCGAAAGATAGAGAATTTGATGGAGATAAAATTTCTATCTCATGTCTCAAGCCTAAAACCAACCATGAAAGCTTTAAAAATTGAATCAAAAATTCCTTCTTACCTAGCTACGGAGTTTCGGCAGCCTTGGGGAAGAAGAGGAAAATTTTTGTTCAACTTTGATTCTTTAATTATGCCAAATGGCATAATATACATCAAAATTAATTAATATAAATATTTAATAGTCAAAAGACCACTTTAGCCTTGAATTATGACTGATCATCTTCCAACACATATATTATTTTATCCAAAAATAATCAATTACCTTAATAAAATATGGGTAAAAAGTCTCTTTTGTGCTCCAACTAATTTAATCATTACTAGTTTGCCATACTAGTAAGAATCCAACCAAACTAGTTGGAATCCAACCAACTAGAATAGAATAATCCCAGAATAATATTCCATGACTTTTCTATAGCATTTTGAATCAACCTCTGAAATTTTGATTCGATCTAATATACTGATATTCATAAAATACTTCTACTGCGATTTACCCCATTTTTTGAACTATCGAATTTAATCTATATGAATCTTCTCTACTCTTACTGAGTTCAAAATATCGATAAAAATCACTTTTATAGAACCTTCTCAGAAGTCACCCATCATAAAATTCCTCTGACCTGAGCACGCTTAACAATCATATTCGATCCAATATCAATACCTTTTCCCATCTTAATTCTAAAAACCGACATTAAGGTACTTAATTCGATCTAACCTACACTTATACTGAATAAAATTACTTAATGGGAAAATTACCATCTTGGTCCCTGAACATTTCCTAACTTTTCACTTTAGCCACCAAACTTTGAATTTTTACGTTTTAGTCACTGAACTAAAACCACCAACTTTTAATTCTTTGCATTTAGTCACTATGCAAATATTGGGGTATTACAGGTCTGGTGATCCATACTCAAAGCAAACTATGGATGTCCCCCAACACTCGCCTTTATGCCTATACCTACACTGATCACAAACCGGTGCACCCGTACTCCTTGTGAGCCCTCCAGACTCATCATGGTTGAAGACGATGAAGGCCTTCTACGGCTAGCAGACTCTGACCTACGGTTTGATCTTAAATTCTTATTCGAAGTTCCTCTCCCCTGATTCCAACAATTTTTGTTCCTTCTAGAGTAAGCCTGTAAGTTGTTGGAGAAGTTCTGAGTTCTCTCGCTCAAGCTCCCTTGCCCACCAGACGGGCCATAGGTCAAACTTTGCACTTTCTCAAGGGACTTGGTACTTGCAGTCAACTCTAAAAACACTTTTGGTGGGGTAGCAATCAAGTATGTATGAATCTCCTTCCTCGAACCCTTTAGGAACTTTTTTCATCTCATCTTCTCGGTAGCAACCAACTCATGGCATACCTACTCAACTGTAAGAATTATTGTTCATATTCAAAGACTGACTGATATCCTTGAACCATATAGTTGAACTGATCCCTCAAACTATCAATGTGGCCTTCTCCCACATACTTCTTCTCAAATTTATCCAAGGATACATTCCTTATGTATGGAGGTGAGGAAGAGCTAAGTATAAAAGTTTATACTAACGGAAGCTTCCAAACTGATAAGGATGATTCTCGATCGTAATCGGGTTTTGTGATTTGCCTTAATAGAGGTGTTGTAAGCTGGAAAAGTTCAAAGCAAGATACAGTAGTAGATTCTACAACAGAAGCCGAGTATATTGCAGCAAGTGATGCTGCAAAAGAGGTTGTTTGGATCAAAAAGTTCATATCTGAACTAGGGGTTGTGCCTAGCATATCAAATGCTATAGATCTACATTGTGACAACAACGGAGCCATTGCACAAACAAAAGAACCCATATCTCACCACCGATCCAAACACATACTTAGGCGTTACCATCTCATTCGAGAAATCATTGACCGAGAGGACGTAGAAATATGTAGAGTACCAACGGATGACAATATCGTTGATCCACTAACAAAGCCTCTGACACAGCAGAAGCATGATCATCATACTAAGTCTCATGGTATTAGATACATGAGTGATTGGTCTTAGTGCTAGTGGGAGATTGTTAGAGTATGCCCAAAGACCAATCATGAGATGATTGTAAAAGACATACTTATTTTATCATATTTATTAATATAAAGCCATTATTATTTTTCAGCCTTATTCTGTGTATTTATAAATAAACTAAATTATAATAAAGTCCTTAGAATAATATAGTTATTCTAGAAATCCTTAGTCGAGTATTATTGTGGGCATGGACAACAATAATATATTAAGACTAATATGTAGTTGATTGATGACAAAGTGTTGTCATTGACATGAAGATGTCAAAATCAATACATAAGTATGTGTTAGAGAACGACATACTGGACTGACCCGCTATGAGCATGCTTCTTGCATTATTATGTGACAGTCACAATATTGCTCATAGTGATAACTACATGTATGATCCTCAGACTTGAGATCATCATTATTTCAACATCGTGAGTGACATATTTTGATGCGGTCAAACATGTGTCGTAACTGACTACACTATAAAGACTAATATTAGATATGTCGCTATCTATGCAGCGGAATATGGTCGATCAAGATAGGATTTTTCCCTCCTACATAATAGGAGTAATATCATAGGCCACTTGATTGAGTGAGACTAGAAAATGCATGGCCATACTCGAATAAATTGATATGCGATTTCATAGTTATTCGTTTATAATAGTCTACTCAAGATATCAAGAAATATTAGATGGACTATACAAGTGTGACTATTCCATGACTTGTGTCTTATCTAGATATGAGGAAAAAAGGATGTCATAAATGAAATGAGTTAATCACGAAAAAGGTTATGTCGAACTACGACTCATGTAACTTAGGTAGCAATGATACATTGCTAGATGCCACTCACTGCTTGTAATATTAGAATTGTTCTAGATATTACTGCTAATATTACATGAACCTACAAGGGTCACACCCTATGATTGAAATGAACAAATATTGACTAGATAGCTTGTGTACAAACTTGTTGTACACGTAATAGGTAAAAACAGAAATTATTATAATTATTGTAATTATAGATAATCTTGTTTATATATATATTAATGCTAGATAATTATTGTAATTATCAAATACTATTAAAATATATATATCTCTAAAGAAACCTAATTAAAGTAGAATCAGGTTCTACATATTAGTTATATTTGGTTAAATATATTGTATATTTAATGAATCCGAATTTAATTAGAATTAGGTTTTTGAATGCTATATAAAGGTATAAGGTCTAGCAGCTTAAGATATGCCGTTTGCAAAAAACCTCTCTAACAGTTAGAGAAGTAAAATATTGTTGGTTTCATTCGGGTGGACTGCGTAGAGGTCGGAACACTGTTGTGACGACTTGGATTCGATATCATGCTAGAATAATTGGATTCTTCTAACTCCTTGCAGTTTTTCAGATTTATTTAAGGTAACTTTTCATCCCTTTTTACCCTGGATTCGTTCCTCATACATGGTTCACTGGCAGAATACACCGGATAATTTTTCCGCTGCTCCATAAGGTGTACCGGCATTCCCCAACAGTGGTATCAGAGCCACTTGTATAATACGAATTCGGACTTAAATACTTAGATGATGCTTTTGTATGAGATGCATGTTTTGCTTTTCTGTTTTGATGAGTATACGATATTTGTGCAAAACAAAGAAATTGAATCCAGTCACGGTTAATATATTAATCTGTTTTAAATAAGTTTTTACAATCGATGGTTAAACGTTAATCATGTGTTTGTTGCTATAATGTTTTAATGTTCGTATGTTAATTGTTAACATGATGAACATGCGGTTCTGATAGCAGATCATTTTCGGCAGAGGAACAAAGGTTGTTCCAGTGCGAAAAACCTTAGGGGTTGAAAAATCCCAAAAACACGAATCTATTGATAAAAGTTATCAAATCGTGAGGTTTTTCTATAGTAATCGAAGTGCTAAAATTAAAAATTTTCTCGGCAGACCGAGGCCATCGGCCCATACTCTGCGGGCAAACCGGCAGCATCGGATCTACCGGACCGCGTAGGCAACAAAGGTTGTAGGAACAATTTTGGTAATTATAATTAACAAGATAAAACATGTGTATGTTTTGGATGACATGCACGGTATTTGAAATGCATGGTTATAGCCCAATAGCCCATTTACATTGGTTTTATATTTATAAATACGGCCTACGTGTCATGCCTTTCTTTCATCTATTGTAATTCTCTTATGATCTTACTCCCTCGTATGTAAAACGAGTTTCTGAAAAATTATAATATTTGCAAAGAAGCGTGGATCACAGGAGGAGAATGATGGGCCGATCAAAGGTGGATTAGATGCTTGAGAAGTAAGTTCTATCTTTAGTTTATTTTGGTTCTCCCATTGGCTTTGGATGGGCCACCTTAGTTTTACAGGCTATAACCATTTCATTTATATTTACTGCTTTACATATATATGTTACAATGTATGCTTTTAGCATGATGGTAACTGATTAGATCATACTTGAATGGTGAGATTAATATAACAAAAATGTAACACCCCTTATCCGGTCGAGAAGAAAACCGGTTTAAGAAGTGTTACTAAACAAAAACTAAACAAACAAATGATGTCTTAGCATTTCCAAACAAAGCATGCATTCAGAAATCAGGGAAATTTAAAAAAAAAACTTTTTAGTAACTTTCAATTTTCAAGATCCCCAAGTCTTCCACTTAAGAAATATACTTACATATATACGTATCAATTCACTTCTAAGATATGTCAATTTATAAATTTAAGGATGTTCCGAATACCATAGACTCCATAACTTGATGATCTTTGATCTGCATATAAAGATCTATAACCACCAACTATACATCACCTAACATATCAAATATATACTCACAGTATTATGTATTAGGACATTTAGTCTGACATAGCTAACCAACAAGATTATAAGGTTTTACAGACCATACACGAGGGTGATAGATATGATCAAACTTTTACAGTCAAACTAGTTTAAGCATGAACTAATCTTATCCAACTCATATGATTTTCGCTTTATAATACTTTACATGTATTTGAAGACATATGCCTCAATTGTTCATTTAAACTATTAACCTATTCGTACAGGTAACATTACTTATTAATAGTTATATATATATATATAAACATCAGCCTACATGCATGCGTGACATTAAGGTGGTCCAATAGTTTAAAACACATCGAGATATTTCAACAATCATTTAAACATGCTAACTACCTAATACATATAACAAACAATTAAGATATATTGAGGGCCCATTACAAAACTTTGAATACTTGTAAACTTATAATCATATATAATCGATCAATAAATTGCAATGCACAATGCATTATTAATAGTTATGTGCCACCTTCTAAGAGTTCCTAAGAAGATTTCAAATTTACACTTGATACTCATGATCTCGTCCAAGCTCGAAACTTACTCATAAGCAATTTATCCTGAAAAACATTTAAAGGAAAAGAGTAAGCGTTGGGCTTAGTGAGGTAGTTTAAAGAAGTTGTTAATGTAAAACATTAATCTATCTTAGCACATACTAAGCTTGGATACGAGGTAGGCCACCTTAGATTATAGCATACACAAACAAGTACTTATTCTTCCACAGGATATTTAACTCAAACCTGAACATTAACACACGTAATATTCAACCAAACATATTTAAGTGTACTTGATTAATCGCATGAAACATATTTACTCACCTAGTTTGATAACCAATTATAACTAGGAAAATCAATGGGCATACATATCGTGTTCAGAAGCTACTTAACTCTGCAGATATTACACATAATATACTCAGGTCATTATTACTTATCATATACGTTATCAAATATAACATTTTGAGCACATTGTTACATATCTCACAAGTTATCAGATTAACATTTTTGTATGTAAGTTACTTGACATAAAATAACAACTTATCATGTCATTTTCATAAGATGCTTATAAGTTCAAAACACTCCAAGACATACTTGAATTTAATCAAATCAGTCCACAAATTATGTATATACAATTATACAATCAAAACAGTCCAATAGACGTGTATACTTAATTATGCATTGCAGAAATAGTCTCAAACATATACGTTTATCTCTAAAACAGTCTAAGCATATTAATTTTTATCCACAACAGTCCAAGCATATTAATTTTTATCCACAACAGTCCAAGCATATTCATTTATATCCAAAACAATCCAAGCATATTCATTTATATCCACAACAGTCCAAGCATATTCATTTATATCCAAAACAGTCCAAGAATATTCATTTATATCCACAACAGCCCAAGCATATTCATTTATATCCAAAACAATCCAAGCATATACATTTATATCCACAACAGTCCAATGGACATGTATCCACATGAATAATCGAACAATATATATACACATAGATACAAGGATATTCGATAACTATATATCATTACTCACGTGGTTTGAATAAGCAAAAATCATATATTTACTTAAAGTAACTACATATAAGCAATCATCCTCATATAGCTCATCTATTCTTACAAAACTATTTACTTATTAAGGAATTCTTATTACTAGACATACGAGTCATTACTATAATTCCTTGAGTTCTTCCTATAAACTTTCTTCTTAGTTACTTATTATAGGGTAGCAATCATGATATAAGTATGAATTCTTTTATCTAGTAAAATATCAAACTTAGGATCCCATTACATAAATTACTTAGCATATGAGTATTAAATATTTCCAAAACCTATGCATAAGTTACTTGGCATGTAAAATATCCAACATATGGAATTTTAATCAATGATTACTTTTCATACACTTTGTTAGACGTAGTATTTCCTAAGCCTTGTCACTCGACATACAAGATAACAAATATATCGGATCAGCTTCATGTATATATACACATATAGTCATAACATAGTTAGATTTACTAAAGATTAATCCTTAATATTTTCAGACATAGCATTTAATATATATATAAGTAGGTATTACTTAACATGTAAGCTATCAATCATGTCCTATTTTAAGCTTAATTTACTTATCATATCTTAGGCATAAATTCTTTGCCACATAACATCTTACATATAAACAAAAGTTACTTATCCTGAAAGATAACACGCACAACTTATAATAAGTATGAGTTACTTATGTCCAAAGGTACATAACAATTTATCTTGTAATCACTTCTTTCTTAACATGAAAGATATCTAGTATAGCATGACATAAACATGGACTATTGATCACAATTATTATCTAGATAATTCTTTAACTTGATTCACCAACTTCATTATTTGTATTTAACATAGCCTTGAGAATCGAATTACAGCCTAGGTACACGAATCCCCAACCAACGGTCGCCCATAAAAATGGTACTCGCAGTACCGGTCAATCGGCTCCTACTGTCGCCAAGTGACCACAACACATTCCTCCTACTGTCGCCAAATAAGGAACGTAGTCCACCCATAACTCGACCTCTATGGACTCTACGAAATGTCAACTATACCTATGACTGACTCGAAACCAAGGCTTTCCAATCAAATCTTATCCAAAATTGAATTCGAGCTTAGCTCCTTGTTCATATAATCAAGTAACATGTCACATTATTATCAAAGATTAGCATAACTCCACATACTTGCTCACATGTAAGCAAGGCTTAATTGATAACATATCAAACATTTTCAAACACTTGTAGCCTTCGAACATGTATTTCATAGCATACCTTGTTTATATTAGAGGTGAGCTTAACTTCATGTTTATATAATTCTGAAACAAGATTTATAACTTATCATATTAAGCAAATAGTTTCTTATGTAAATCTCAAACATATATCATGCCTTCAAGGCTTACTTCACAGTATCCACAAGTTCAACATATGTATTATTCGAACATAGCTAGTACTTCAGATATATCATACCATAATCAAAACATCGAATGAGCAAAGCTTATGAGTTATCATAGTATATTAAAATTAGAATTGATCATAGTTTCACTTTCGCATAGTCAAATAGACAAAACTTATTATTTCCCCATATTAAACATGTATTCGAGTCATAGGCTACTTATCAAGCATTTTCAAGTTTAGATAGTTTCAAGTTAAATACATCAACAACTTCAAACAACTCACATCACACATAATCCTTACTTTTTAAGTACTTACCTCAATCCAAGCTCAATTAAGCATAGTCAAACACAATTATAAAATGATATAATTAAAACAACAAAAAGGTGCTCCAGAAGGTTTCTAACCTATCCTGAGCCTTTAAACTACATTCACGGATATTCCAAGCTAGTTTTGTTCCCGAAACACAATTCCTTTCCGCTTTTCTACAACTTGATCTACTGGATGCCTTACTTCAACAATCTCCTCTTGATCTAAGTAAAACAAAGAGTATAACTATATATTAGAATCAATTATGTTATCCAATCATTCACAAAAATCCACCAAGGTCCTTAGGTAATACAAAACAACTCTAATTATCATAAAAGTACAAATACTTGCATCAAAACAGCACTATATACTTTTTCATGTATCAAAAGCAGTCTAATTTCCATGTATACACATATAATTTGTACAAATCAGTCCCTTATCTTTATGTATATGCCCAAAATAATTTATTATACATTCACACTCATGAAAAATAGTGCATATATCTTTAAGTTTACACAAAGCAGTCCCAATTAATACGCATATGTATAAAGCAGCCCCTACTTTGTATATTTCATTTATTTTCATAGCAACACAGTCCTCCAATATTTTTAATTTTGCAAGATAGTCTCCAATTCATGTGTACACATATTCATGCTTGAAAACAGACCCTAAGGTTCATGCAATTGCATTTTGGTGCCTCGTTTTCATGTATACACATTTATTTACAACAATAATCCAATTGCATGGATAACAATATATGTAATAACAAAATAGTCCTAAATCCATTCATATCCGTGTGTGTGTTCTAACAATTCGTATAAGGTTTCTCACAAGGTTCAAAACAAATCAAAACATCATATTTCCATACATAATCGAAACAGCCCATTAATATTACTATTTTTGTACAAACAAGGCAGATTATACATGATCATCACCATTGAACAGATTTCCTTAAAAACAATTCTTAACAACACATAATCCATGAAATTCTGGATCAACTTATACACTCAAATTTGATCTTAGAAAATTATTGAATAAAGAAGATACTTACATCCTCCTAAGCTTATTTGAATGAGAGATTGAATTATGGTTAAATTTTCAAACTAAATCCTCCATCTCCAAGGATAATTCGAGCTTCCTCTTACTCTCCCTCTTCTTTTAGTGTTTCGGGTTTGCTAAGGGAGGAAGAAGATAACAATTAGATTCTTTTATTAATTCCCACAACCGAAACCTCCACATGCCCCTTCACACTCTAGACACATCGTTAAGGCCCTAGAAAAAAAATTTCTTAGCATGCAAACTAAGACTTTGTAAATGGTCTCGATTTAGTGCTTATGTTTCAGCATCCAAATTTTCATTTCTCACATTTTGATCATATACATTTTAATTTAGCTACCTTAACACATTAAAATAAATTCTTAGAAATAAAAAAAATAGTAACATTCTTCTAAGCCCAATTTTGGGATATTACAATTCTCCTCCCCTTAAAAGAAATTCATCCTCGAATTTCCACAGAACTTGATTCAAAAGGTTTCTTATTTATCCAAACCTAAGGCTCACTTCATCAGTAGTATTCGAAATATTTTCTCAATCCCATTCCATCCTCATACTACCTCCTTCATTGGAGAGCTAGCCGGAATCTCATTATCCCAGTCCAAAAGTACTTCTGACATTCTTACTAACTATTAGCACACAAATGAGCTTTTATCAGACGTAGATCACAAATACTTATCTTGTAACACCCTTAACGTATACTCGTAAGCCGAATATACATTAAAGATGTTACGGAGTCATTGAAAGAAATCTTGACTTGTAAAATTTTTTCATACCAAAATTCATTATTGCAGTTTAACCATTTCTCGGTTTTGAATTAAAAACTATGTCAAACTATTGTAGCTAGTTTTAACCCTGAATTGGTTTATAAAATTCATAATTGAGTTATTGAAATAAAAATATAATTCAGGGAGAAAACTATGTACCCTGCCTAGACCCTTTCTTGATTTTAAAATTACTATGCGATTAGGGTTAAACTATACTTAACTATATCGAAAAATATAACTACTTATAGCAAACCAATTTCTAGATTCATACATTGTAATAGGCATAAACACATTATAAACTTAAGATTACAAAACAGTTTGTCTCTTTAAATCCACTACATATATGTACATGCCCACTAGACATCAAACTTACAACTTAAGATGTACATATCGTGATTACTAATGTAACTTGATTTTCCAATTTAATAGCTCCTTCTTGCCATTCTACTTGGGAGAACCTACATGTGAAATAACACACGCTAAGTACGAACTTAGTGAGGCAATAATCTTATTTATCAAAACATAAAATAAAGCAATACATGTTATACATTAACCTATAATAGTTTCTGTCTAAGGTAGTATCGTACTAACAAATTTTCATAGTCAGTCAATATTCATGTGCAAGTCATAATTTTTCTAACTTAGTCTAGTTTCCAATACTCCATCATTATCAAGTAAATCATATACATGGCATAGTTCATATACATAGCATATTTCATATACATGGCATAATTCACATACATGGAATAATTCATTTATATGACATGATTCATATACATGACACAATACTACACATGGCATGATTCATATGCATGGCATAATTCATATACGTAACATAATTTGTATACATGACATGATTCATATGAATAACATATTTCATATATATATATGTGACATACTTCGTATACATGGCATAATTCTTATACATGTCATGATTCATATGCGTGGCATGATTCATATACGCGACATCATTCATATACATGACTTAAAACATAACATGATTCACATTCATGACATGGTTCATATGCGTAACATGATTCATATTCATGGCTTGATCCATTTATATAACATGATTCTCATACGTGGCATATTTCATTTGCATGACATGATTTTCATATGTGGCATGATTCATATACATAACTTGATTCATTTACATGACATGATTCTTTTATCTAACATGATTCATATACGTGATTTAATTCATATACATGGCATGTTTCGTATTCATGGAATGGTTCATATACATGACATATTTCATATACATAACATGGTTCATATTCATGGCATGATTCATATACGTAACATGATTCGTTTACATGACATGATTTATTTACATGACATGATTCTTTTATCATTCCCCAAAGTACGCTATATGAGATCGAGGTACGCGAGTCATCTTGAAATAACACCGTAGTGTCTAATGTGAATGTGAAGATGAGTATGTACTCGGGGACGCTCTTTGCTCCCCATAAACATGAAGCACCTCGACAATGCACTCAGGCATAGTGGGCGTGGATCCCCAGGGTGCATGTGACACAATCATTTTGTTACAATATTTGTTTGATAACATGAACATGAGAGTGCAGCTGGTAAAGACTCTATGGCATGCCAACTATACCATGGACTCTCATACACAATACTTGGGCATTTCTTTCATCATCAACTCAACATCATAATCAATCATACATATAGACATTTCATATTTCATGCTTCATCATAAATATTCATGGTAATCATAGATCATCATATAAATAAACATTTCATATATCATACTTTCAGCATAATTCGTCATGGCAAACATAAATTAACATATATATAGATAATGCAATATCATTTTAATTTAAGGTCGACTATTCGCTAGTCTTCCTAATTGCAATTTAAAACATATAAATGCACTTACCTGTGCCATGTAATGGTATGCCTCACTAAGCTTACACGAGTTTCCTTTTCTTTCTTTTTTTATCATTTGGTTCTCCTTCAATCTCTTTTGCAACTGTATAAGACCAATCAAACATATACATTACCATTCTCGTATTCGACTTAAATCTAACATTGCTAACTTGATTCTTAAACATAACTATTCGAATATAAAATTTTCTAAAAATTTCCCCAATATTCTTCTAAGTTGCCGAATTGGTCCCTAGGTCCTTAGTGGCCATTTTGAACATTAAACAATTGTTCAAGCCTAATTTGAACAATATCCATAATCATTTACTAATTTTGGACTATTACCTTTTAGTCCTTAAACTTTATGAAAGTGAAATTTTAGTCACTACTTCACTTTTGTACATAAATTCATGTACAAATAAACCATTCGTCTATTTTCTAACATTCTTGAAATTTTTCCTTCAACTTTCAACTTTATTCAATTTGGTCCTTCAGTAACTTTTTATTTTCAAAAGGTCCCTAAATTTTCTTTTCTTGTCATATCAATCTCTTAAATTTCATAATATGCTTGAATCTTCAATTCTATCAATTTTCCATAAATTCAAGACCAATCCCTATTTTTTCCTAAATTGCTGAATTAGTCCTTCAACTTCCAAAATTTTTCATTTTGGTCCCTAATCATCAATTCAAGCTAATTTCATCATAAATCAATAATTCCAATACTAAAATAAAATTTTCAATAATTTCCCCTAATTTTCTCAATCTTTTCGAAATAGTCCTTATAATTTCAATTGAGGAAATTATTTAATCTAACATCAAATTCAAGCTCTCAACATCAAAATCTATTTAATTTCATCCTCAATTTAACTCCCTAACCAAAATCAACAAAATTTATGGTTAGGGTTTATGACCTAAAACATGGAATTAATCTAAATTCAATCCTGATTCCATGTTTACAACATCAATTCTACTAAATACAACTCTAATTTCACCATAAGCTTCAATTTCCATAATCACCTTCATAAATAACATGAAATAAAATTAACTTTTATCATGCAATATTATTATCAAAATGAAGAGAATCAAGTGTAGAACAATTTACCTAAATTAATTTTGTTTGAAACTTGTCTTGATTCTTCAATTTTGGACTTAAAAATTGAAAACCCTATTTCCCCTTTCTTTCTTGAGGTATTCGAACAGCCCTTGGAATAAAAAGATGATTTTTGTTCATCTTTTATTCTATTTAATCCATGTGTAAAGTTAAATGAATTTTAAATTCATTTAACTGGTGAAATTACTAATTTGCCCTTTTAATCCAATGGCCAAGATTCAATCTCATCAAAATCAAAGGCCATGATTTAATCCATGTGTAAAACTTCTTCCAAAATTTCCCTCAAAGTTTCAAAATATTTCAAAAATGTCATCCATGGCAAATGTCCAATTTACCCTCCAACTAAACTTTATTTACTAACAAGACTTGAAAATTGTCATTCCATAAAAATTGAACCAAATTAGTTCCATTCTAACCAGCCTCATTCCCAAAATATCATAAATTTTAATTTATGATATTTATTCGATCCAATTATTCGAATTTCACCCAATACGATTTCCAAATTTTCTTTCTTTGAGCTTTATAACCACTCCATCATATTCTAACTAAATCTAGTTAGAATCCCACCAACATTAATAAAATATTCATAAAATAATATTTTATAAATTTACCATAATCTTTGGAACTGTCTTTAAAATTTCAATTCGATCCGATATACTGATAATTACCGAGAATTTTATCGGATACATTTCCTCTTTGAAATCTTATCTCAACAATCCAATGTGAATATTACTGACTTAAACTGAAGCCTTTTTATCAGTCAAAATATTGAATATGGGACCTTCTCAATAGGTCACCCATCCCTATGCTACTCTGGTTTGAGCACGCTTAACAATTTTTATTCGATCCAAAATTTGAATAATATAAGCCTCGTATGAAAAATTCATGTAACACAGAAATACCACTCTTGGGGGTAAACTATTCATTTACGGGGTTAAATTATATAACTTTTTAAAATTACACTTTGCTCCTTGAACTTTGCCAAAGTTTACACTTTAACCCCTAAACTTTCAAAAAATTACATTTTAGTCACTAAGCAAAAATTGGGATATTACATATCTAATCTAACTCCTAGGTGGCACAATAATTTATGATGATGCAACGAGTTTCGGTTTAGTCTGAGAACCGACTAAATCTAAGCTCTAATACCAATAAATGTAACACCTCTTACCCGGTCTAAAAGAAAATTGGTTTAAGAAGTGTTACTAAACAAAAATTAAACAAACAAATGATGTCTTAGCATTTCCAAACAAAGATTCATTCAGAAATCATGGAAATTTAAAAAAAACTTTTTAGTTACTTTCAATTTTCAAGATCACCAAGTCTTCCACTTAAGAAACATACTTACATATATACATATCAATCCACTACTACGATATGTCAATTTATAAATTTAGGGATGTTCCGAATACCATAGACTCCATAACTTGATGATCTTTGATCTACATATAAAGATCTGTAACCACCAACTATACATCACCTAGCATATCAAACATATACTCACAGTATTATGTATTAGGACATTTAGTCTGACATAGCTAACCAACAAGATCATAAGGTTTTAAAGACAATACACGAGGGTGATAAATATGATCAAACTTTTACAGTCAAACTAGTTTAAGCATGAACTAATCTTATCCAACTCATATGATTTTCGCTTTATAATACTTTACATGTATTTGAAGACATATGCCTCAATTGTTCATTTAAACTATTAACCTATTCGTACAGGTAACATTACTTATTAATAGTTATATTTATAAACATCAGCCTTAAATGCATGCATGACATTAAGGGGGTCCAATAGTTTAAAACGCATCGCGATATTTCAACAATCATTCAAACATGCTAACTACCTAATACATATAACAAACAATTAAGATATATTAAGGGCCCATTACAAAACTTTGAATACTTGTAAACTTATAATCATATATAATCGATCAATAAATTGTAATGCACAATGCATTCTTAATAGTTTTGTGCCACCTTCTAAGAGTTCCTAAAAAGATTTCAAATTTACACATGATACTCATGATCTCTCCCAAGCTCAGAACTTACTCATAACCACTTTATCCTGAAAAAACATTTAAAGGAAAAGAGTAAGCATTGGGCTTAGTGAGGTAGTTTAAAGAAACTGCTAATGTAAAACATTAATCTATCTTTGCACATACTAAGCTTGGATATGAGGTAGGCCACCTTAGATTATAGCCTACACAAACAAGTACTTATTCTTGCACAGGATATTTAACTCAAACCTAAACATTAACACACGTAATATTCAACCAAACATATTTAAGTGTACATGATTAATCGCACGAAACATATTTACTCACCTAGTTTGATAACCAATTATAACTAGGAAAATCAATGGGCATACATATCGTGTTCAGAAGCTACTTAACGCTGCAGATATTACACATAATATACTCAGGTCATAATTACTTATCATATAAGTTATCAAATATAACATTTTGAGCACATTATTACATATCTCACAAGTTATCAGATTAACGTTTTTGTATGTAAATTACTTGACATAAAATAACAACTTATCATGTCATTTTCATAAGATGCTTATAAGTTCAAAACACTCCAAGACATACTTGAATTTAATCAAATCAGTCCACTAATTATGTATATACAATTATACAATCAAAACAGTCCAATAGATGTGTATACTTATTTATGCATTGCAGAAACAGTCCCAAACATATTCATTTATCTCTAAAATAGTCTAAGCATATTAATTTTTATCCACAACAGTCCAAGCATATTCATTTTTATCCAAAACAATCCAAGTATATTCATTTATATCCACAACAGTCCAAGCATATTCATTTATATCCAAAACAGTCCAAGCATGTTCATTTATATCCACAACAGTCCAAGCATATTCATTTATATCCAAAACAATCCAAGCATATTCATTTATATCCACAACAGTCCAATGGACATGTATCCACATGAATAATCGAACAGTATATATATACACATAGATACAAGGATATTCGATAACTATATATCATTACTCACGTGGTTTGAATAAGCAAAAATCATATATTTACTTAAAGTAACTACATATAAGCAATCATCCTCATATAGCTCATCTATTCTTACAAAACTATTTACTTATTAAGGAATTCTTATTACTAGACATACGAGTCATTACTATAATTCCTTGAGTTCTTCCTATAAACTTTCTTCTTAGTTACTTATTATAGGGTAGCAATCATGATATAAGTATGAATTCTTTTATCTAGTAAAATATCAAACTTAGGATCCCATTACATAAATTACTTAGCATATGAGTATTAAATATTTCCAAAACTTATGCATAAGTTACTTGGCATGTAAAATATCCAACATATGGAATTTTAATCAAGGATTACTTTTCATAAACTTTGTTAGACGCAGCATTTCCTAAGCCTTGTCACTTGACATACAAGATAACAAATATATCGGATTGGCTTCATGTACATATACACATATAGTCATAACATAGTTAGATTTACTCAAGATTAATCCTTAATATTTTCAGACATAGCATTTAATATATATAAGTAGGTATTACTTAACATGTAAGCTATCAATCATGTCCTATTTTAAGCTTAATTTACTTATCATATCTTAGGCATAAATTCTTTGCCACATAACATCTTACATATAAACAAAAGTTACTTATCCTTAAAGATAACACGCACAACTTATTATAAGTATGAGTTACTTATGTCCAAAGGTACATAACAATTTATCTTGTAATCACTTCTTTCTTAACATGAATGTTATCTAGTATAGCATGACATAAACATGGACTATTGATCACAATTATTATCTAGATAATTCTTTAACTTGATTCACCAACTTCATTATTTGTATTTAACATAGCCTTGAGAATCGAATTATAGCCTAGGTACATGAATCCCCAACCAACAATCACCCATAAAAATGGTAGTACCGGTCAATCCTTCCTACTGTCGCCATGTGAACACAACACTTCCCTCCTACTGTCACCAAATAAGGACCGTAGTCCACCCATAACTCGAGCTATGGACTTATGGCATGCCAACTATACCTATGACTGACTCGAAACCAAGGCTTTCCAATCAAATCTTATCTTATCCAAAATTGAATTCGAGCTTAGCTCCTTGTTCATATAATCAAGTAACATGTCACATTATTATCAAAGATGAGCATAGCTCCACATACTTGCTCACATGTAAGCAAGGCTTAATTGATAACATATCAAACATTTTCAAACACTTGTAGCCTTCGAACATGTACTTCATAACATACCTTGTTTATATTAGAGGTAAGCTTAACTTTATGTTCATATAATTCCAAAACAGGATTTATAACTTATCATATTAAGCAAACAGCTTCTTATGTAAATCTCAAACATATATCATGCCTTCAAAGCTTACTTCACAGTATCCACAAGTTCAACTTATGTATTATTCGAACATAGCTAGTACTTCAGATATATCATACCATAATCAAAACATCGAATGAGCAAAGCTTATGAGTTATCACAGTATATTAAAATCTGAATTGATCATAGTTTCACTTTCGCATAGTCAAATAGACAAAACTTATTATTTCCCCATATTAAACATGTATTCGAGACATAGGTTACTTATCAAGCATTTTCAAGTTTAGATAGTTTCAAGTTAAATACATCAACAACTTCAAACAACTCACATCACACATAATCCTTACTTTTTAAGTACTTACCTCAATCCAAGCTCAATTAAGCATAGTCAAACACAATTATAAAACGACATAATTAAAAGAACAAAAAGGTGCTCGGGAAGGTTTCTAACCTATCCCGAGCCTTTAAACTACACTCACGGATATTCCAAGCTAGTTTTGTTCCCGAAACACAATTCCTTTCCGCTTTTCTACAACTTGATCTACTGGATGCCTTACTTCAACAATCCCCTCTTGGTCTAAGTAAAACAAAGTGTATAACTATATATTAGAATCAATTATGTTATCCAATCATTCACAAAAATCCACCAAGGTCCTTAGGTAATACAAAACAGCTCTAATTATCATAAAAGTACAAATACATGCATCAAAACAGCACTATATATTTTTTCATGTATCAAAGGCAGTCCAATTTCCATGTATACACATATAATTTGTAAAAATCAGTCCCTTATCTTTATGTATATGCCCAAAATAATTTATTATACATTCACACTCATGAAAAAAAGTCAATATATCTTTAAGTTTACACAAAGCAGTCCCAATTAATACGTATATGTATAAAGCAGTCCCTACTTTGTATATTTCATTTATTTTCATAGCAACACAGTCCTCCAATATTTTTAATTTTGCAAGATAGACTCAAATTTATGTGTACACATATTCATGCTTGAAAACAGACCCTAAGGTTCATGCAATTGCATTTTGGTGCCCCGTTTTCATGTATATACATTTATTTACAACAATAATCCAATTGCATGCATAACCATATGTGTAATAACAAAACAGTCCTAAATTCATTCATATCCATGTGTGTGTTCTAACAATTTGTATAAGGTTTCTCACAAGGTTCAAAACAAATCAAAACATCCTATTTCAATACATAATCGAAACAGCCCATTAATATTCTTATTTTTGTACAAACAAGGCGGATTATTCATGATCATCACCATTGAACAAATTTGCTTAAAAACAATTCTTAACAACACATAATCCATGAAATTCAAAATCAACTTATACACTCAAATCAATCTTAGCAAATTATTGAATAAAGAAGATACTTACATCCTCCTAAGCTTATTTGAATGAGAGATTGAATTATGGTTAAATTTTCAAACTAAATCCTCCATCTCCAAGGATAATTCAAGCTTCCTCTCACTCTCACTCTTCTTTTAGTGTTTCGGGTTTGCTAAGGGAGGAAGAAGATAACAATTATATTCTTTTATTAATTCCCACAACCGAAACCTCCACATGCCCTTCACACTCTAGACACATCGTTAAGGCCGTAGACAAAATCTTTCTTAGCATGCAAACTAAGACTTTGTAAATGGTCTCGGTTTAGTCTTTATGTTTCAACATCCAAATTTTCATTTCTCACATTTTGATCATATACTTTTTAATTTAGCTACCTTAACACATATTAAAATAAATTCTTAGAAATCAAAAAAAATAGTAACATTCTTCTAAGCCCAATTTTGGGATATTACAAAAAAAACCCTCCATATTTAATTAAAATAGCCATCCAATATTAGCCCTCGTTAAAACCTCGATCAATACCATGTAGGTTTTGCCAAAGCAAAGTACTTGTATCTATCTTGGTTAAACGCAAAGAATAAGCAAGTGATATTCACTGGTTGTAATATTGGTTAAACTAGGTTGTCCTAATGAGATTAGAAACCTAAAGGATAATGATTTGGATAATCATGAGATGATTAGGAACAATAGTTTTTCACCAAATATAGGAATTACATGAGATGTAATTAGCAAGTGTTGTTTACCTAAATAATTGAATTCTAGGTGTAAAGCCAAAGCTGACTTAGGATGAAATAAAATATGGATCCTTACCCACTAGAAATACTTTTTAGTAAGTTTTTCAATTTTGAGGGTTTTTAATAGTGGAAATGTTATTACTTTATAACATGATAAAAGGTACTTATAAATCATATTTTATCGTTGTAGATTTGTTATGGCAAAGTCAAACTCATTATTATTGCGATCCGTCCTTGAGAAGGACAAATTGAATGGCTTGAACTTCTTTGACTGGTTCAGTAACTTGAAGATTGTCATCAAGCAAGAACGAAAATTACAAGTCATCGAAGAACCTGTCCCTAAAAAGCCAGCAGATGATGCCTCCAAAGATGAATTGGAAGCCTTTGAAAAATACTCAAGTGACCTGGTAGATGTCGGGTGTTTGATGCTTGCGACCATGACTCCTGAGCTTCAGAAGAAACATGAGGACATGGTTCCCTATGAGATGGTTAAAAATCTCAAGGAATTATATGAGGGGCAAGCTCGTTAAGAGAGGTATGAGACCTCTAAAGCTTTTTTTGATGCAAGATGGTCATGTTCTCAAAATGATTGGTATATTCAGACCCTGGAAAAGTTGGGCTTCCCTCTAAGTGTTGAATTGGCTACTGATGTTATCCTGCAATCATTGCCGGATAGTTTTAATCAATTTGTTCTTAATTTCAATATGAATAAAATTAACAAATCGTTACCTCAGTTGCTTGGTCTGTTAAGAACAATAGAGAACAACATGAAAAAAGTCGGCTACAAGCCTAATCTGATGGTCCGAAAGGATAACAAAAAAGGAAAACCCAACACCAAGGAAAAGACAAAGCCCAACAAAGGAAAGGCTGCATTGAAACCCAAATGAGGAGTTGCAAAAGAATGAAAGTGTTTCCATTGCAACAATGCTGGACATTAGAAGAGAAATTGCCCTGTCTATCTTGAGGACATCAAGAAGGCAAGAGAAAATAGATAGTCCGGATCAGGTATTTATGTTATTGATATAAATATATCAACGTCTACTTCTTGGGTATTATATCAACGTCTACGAGTGGGAAATAAAGCAAGAGTTGTTGCATTAGCTATAGGAACATATACTTTGTCATTACCTAGTGGACTTGTTTTAGATTTAGAGGATTGTTATTTCATACCTAGTTTGACTAAAAACATTATTTCAATTTCTTGTTTGGACAAGATTGGTTTTGAGATTATTATTAAGAATAATAGTTGTTCCTTTTATCTCAATAATGTTTTTTATGGTACGGCACATTTAATAAATGGCCTCTATATCTTAGATCAAGACATTTCCATATATAACATAAATACGAAAAGGTCAAAAACAAATGACTCTAATCAAACTTATCTCTGGCATTGTCGCTTGGGTCATATAAGTGAGAAAAGCATATCAAAACTTCATAAAGATGGATTTTTGGATTCTTTTGTTTTCGAATAATTTAATATATGTGAACCTTGCTTAATGGGAAAAATGACCAAATCACCATTCGACGGTAAAATTGAGCGAGCAAGTGATTTATTAGGTCTAACACATAGTGATGTATATGGACCAATGAACACACAAGCGAGATGAAGGTTTCAATACTTTATTACTTTCACTGACGACTTCAGTAGATATGGGTACATTTACCTAATGTATCGTAATCTGAAGCCCTTGAAAAGTTTAAGGAATTTAAGAATGAAGTACAAAACCAACTAGGAAAGAGTATCAAAGCTCTTCGATCAGATCGATGAGGAGAATACTTAAGCTTAGAGTTTGATGAACTTCTTAAAGAATGTGGGATTGTCTCACAACTTACACCTCCTAGTACTCCACAACATAATGGAGTCTCTGAAAGGAGAAATCTAACATTGTTAGACATGGTTCGATCAATGATGAGTCGTACTGATCTTCCAACTTCTTTTTGGGGACATGCGCTAGAAATAGCTGCTTTCACACTAAATCGTGTTCCATCTAAATCAGTTCAAAAGACACCGTATGAGATATGGATTGGGAAGCGTCCTACTATGTCTTTTATGAAAATTTAGGGATGTGAAGTTTATGTTAAACATCAGATGTCTACAAAAATTGAACCTAAATCTCATAAGTTCAATTTTATGGGGTATCCTAAAGAAACTAAAGGATACTATTTCTTCAATCCATCTGAGAACAAAGTGTTTGTTGCTCGAACATGAGTCTTCCTCGAAAGAGAATTTATTTTTACAAAAGGAAGTGGGAAAATATTGAACTTGAGGAAATTCAAGATCAACCAAAGATCATTGAACTAGATATTAAACAACAACAAGTTCCACAAATAGTTGAGGAACATCCAATCATTCTTGAAACACAACCACTGCGGAGATCTATGAGATAACACAATGCACCTGAGAGATATGGATTTCTCATCACATTGCATGGTGATGTTCTCCTCATGGACCAAGATGAGCCTAGGACTTATCAGGAAGCAGTGGCGAGCCTAGACTCCGAGAAATGGCTAGAAGCCATGAAATCCGAGATGGATTCCATGTCAGAAAACCAAGCATGGACTTTGGTTGACCCACCTGAAGGGATAAAGCCCATAGGGTTTAAATGGGTTTTCAAAAAGAAAACCGACATGGATGCCAATGTACAAGCATACAAAGGGCGATTGGTCGGTAAGGGATTTCGTCAGATTCATGGTATAGACTATGATGAAACTTTTTCTCCCATTGCTATGTTTAAATCCATTCAGATATTACTTGCAATAGTTGTATTTTATGATTATGAAATCTAGAAAATGGATGTCAAAACCACTTTCCTTAATGGAAAATTAGATGAGGATGTGTGCATGACACAACATGAGGGCCTTGTCGATCCAAAAGATGCCCGAAAAGTATGCAAGTTACAAAGATCCATTTATGGGCTGAAGCAAGCTTCTCGAAGTTAGAATCTTCATTTTAATGATGCAATCAAAGAATTTGGTTTTATTAAAAATAAAGATGAGCCACATTTTTTCAAGAAAACTAGTGGGAGCGCTGTCACATCTTGGTATTGTATGTGGATGACATACTAATAATAGGAAATGACATACCTACCTTACAGTTTGTAAAGAATTGGTTAGGAAAATATTTTTCTATGAAAGACTTGCGTGAAGCAACCTACATATTAGGAGTCAATATCTATAAAAATAGATCAAGACGACTCCTAGGACTAAGTCAAAATACATACATAGATAAAGTACCGAAAAGATTCAATATGGAAGAATCTAATAGAGGATACTTACCTATAAGACATGGTATTTCACTCTCGAAGAAAATGTGTCCTTGAACGCCTCAAGAAAGAGAGCGCATGAGTAAGCTTTCCATATGCTTCGGCTATTGGATCTATCATGTATGTCATGCAGTGTACAATCCAGATGTATCATATGCATTAAGTATGACAAGTCGATACCAAGTAGATCCCAGTGAAGGTCATTGGGTTGCAGTCAAAAACATCCTTAAGTACTTAAGAAGAACTAAGGATACATTCCTTATGTATGGAGGTGAAGAAGAGCTAAGTATAAAAGGTTATACTAACGCAAGCTTCCAAACTAATAAGGATGATTCTCAATCGCAATCGGGTTTTGTGTTTTACCTTAGTGGAGGTGTTGTAAGCTGGAAAAGTTCAAAGCAAGATACAGTAGTAGATTCTACAACAGAAGCCGAGTATATTGCAGCAAGTGATGCTGCAAAATAGGTTGTTTGGATCAAAAGGTTCATATCTTAACTAGGGGTTGTGCCTAGCATATCAAATGATATAGATCTACGTTGTGATAACAACGGAGCCATCGCACAAGCAAAAGAACCCAGATCTCACCAGCGATCCAAACACATACTTAGATGTTACCATCTCATTCGAGAAATCATTGATCGAGGGGACGTAGAAATATGCAGAGTACCAACGGATGACAATATCGCTGATCCACTGACAAAGCCTCTGACACAGCAGAAGCATGATCGTAAGAATAAGTCTCTTGGTATTAGATACATGAGTGATTGGTCTTAGTGCTAGTGGGAGATTGTTGGAGTATGCACAAAGACAAATCATGAGATGGTTGTAAAAGACATACTTATTTTATCATGTTTATTAATATAAAGCCATTATTAATTTTCAGTCTTATTCTGTGCATTTATAAATAAACTAAATTATAATAAAGTCCTTAGAATAATATAGTTATTCTTGAATGTCCTTAGTCGAATATTATTATGGGCATGGACAACAATAATATATTAAGACTAATATATAGTTGATTGATGACAAAGTGTTGTCATTGACATGAAGATGTCAAAATCAATACATAAGTATGTGTTAGAGAACGACATACTGGACTGACCCGCTATGAGCATGTTTCTTGCATTATTATGTGACAGTCACAACATTGCTCATAGTGATAACTACATGTATGATCCTCAGACTTGATATCATCATTATTTCAACATCGTGAGTGACATATTTTGATGCGGTCAAATGTGTGTCGTAACTGACTACACTATAAAGACTAATATTAGATATGCCGCTATCTATGTAGCAGAATATGGTAGATCAAGATAGGATTTGTCCCTCCTACATAATAGGAGTAATATCTAGGCCACTTGATTGAGTGAGACTAGAAAAAGCATGACCATGCTCAAATAAATTGATATGAGATATCATAGTTATTCGTTTATAATAGTCTACTCAAGATATCAAGAAATATTATATGGACTATACAAGTGTGACTATTCCATGACTTGTTTTCGATCTAGATATGAGGGCAAAATGATGTAATACATGAAAAGAGTTAATCACGAAAAAGGTTATGTCGAACCATGACTTCATGTAACTTAGGTAGCAATGATGCATTGCTAGATGCCACTCATTGCTTGTAATATTAGAATTGTTCTAGATATTACTGCTAATATTACATGAACCTACAAAGGTCACACCCTATGATTGAAATGAACAAATATCGACTAGATAGCATGTGTACAAACTTGTTGTACACGTAATAAGTAAAAACCAAAATTATTATAATTATTGTAATTATAGATAATCTTGTTTATATATATTTTTAATACTAGATAATTATTGTAATTATCAAATATTATTAAAATATATACATATCTAAAGAAACCTAATTAAAGTAAAATTATATATTACATATTTAATTATATTTGGTTAAATATATTGTATATTTAATGAATTCACATTTAATTAGAATTAGGTTTTTGAATGCTATATAAAGGCATAAGGTCTAGCAGCCGAAGATATGCCTTTGGCGAAAAACCTCTCTAACAGTGAGAGAAGTAAAATATTGTTTGTTTAATTCGGGTGGACTGCGTAGAGGTCGGAACGTTGTTGTGACAACTTGTATTCGATATCGTGCTAGAAGAATTGGATTCTCCTAACTCCCTGCGGTTTTTCAGATTTATTTAAGGTAATATTTCATCCCTTTTCACCCCAGATTTGTAACTCGTACATGGATCACTAGCGGAATATGCCGAATAATTTTCTGTTGCGCCATGGGGTGTACCGACGTTTCCCAACATCAAAATAGATAAAATAATTTAAAATGTTACACAAGAGCTCTATTTAAATACATAATTAAAACATTTGACTCGTAATTTAAATCTCAAAGCAAGAGTTATAATACAACATAGGGTCCTACGAATACATGGCCCAAACAATCTAAGTATTGTACTCGGACAACAAGTCGATGCTGAGGTCCTACTCTGATAGTTATCCAACGATGCACGTCAACCTACTAACCTATGAATGAAAAATAACAATTCTGAACGTTGAGCTAACGAAGCTCAACGGGTACACCTCCACTCAACTATGCTTCATGCAAATCATAAATAAGAGCATGCTACTAAAGAATGATACATGACAGTTTAAAGCATAAGACGCTACCTCAAGCTGCCTAAACACATAGCAAGCAAAAGATACAATAAATCACACAGTATATATGTACCATACCAACAAACCTGGAGTGAGGCCCAGTGTCACACAGCCTCGAGAATGTATACTTATACTCGAAATCTCTCATCTAGTATCATCGAATGAGGCCCGATGTCACACAACCTTGGAAACGTACATCTGGGATCTTACCTCTTAGTGTTGCAACACTCTTACTGGGTATCTAGATCCCACCAAACAATGGTGACTCGGCCAACAAGTGCCCTTACTTGGCACGTAATATCACACAATTCACCAAGGATCCCTATGATTATTATTACAAACAAGTCACCCAACATTTTACCAAGTTATTACTCATTATACTCATATATGAGGTTAGATTTTTGGTTTCTCAGTTTTACTATTCATTTTGCCACATTAGAGGCCTATCGGGCCCGAATCTTTGAATTTTAGGTTCATCAAACTCAAAATATATTTTTCTGGCAGATTTCTCAGTGAATACTGATACCCACTTAAGGGTATCGATACGCTGCCATGGGTACCGATACTAACCTATGTGTATTGATACCCTTCTTCCATACGAGTTTGGTTTAACCAACATACGGTACCGATACACGACCCTCATGTATCGATACTCCCTAGGTATCGATACACTCTCAGGCATATCGGTACCCAAAAATGCTACTGGAATTTGGGTGGAACAGAGGGTACCGATACTCCCCCATGTGTATTGATGCGCCTATCAAACTCTGCTCAAGTTAGCCAATAAAAAAGAAGGTATCGATACCAGTTCATCCGGTATCGGTACGCGAGCCCAAAACCTAATTTTTGGAGCTCGAAAAACACCCTTAACGCCCCTTAACCTCTAAGTTTAAACCCCAAAACAATCCTACAAGTTATGAAGGGTGGTTTAAGTGATTTTCTATCACTTTTACATCATTTTAACATTAAAATTGGATTTCACCATTAATAGGGTTTCAAGCTCTCAACCTACCAACACATCAAACCAAACACATGCAGTCTAACTTTATGATTTTAAGGAATACAGGGGAGTTAGTAGTGTACTAACCTTGATGATACCACTGATAATGAAACCCCAAGCCAATACTTCAAGCTTTCTTCTTCCCAATCTCCTTGGAAAGATTTCCCACCTCTTTAACTACAAGAAGATGTTGTAAGATAAGTTACAACATTGTTAGAAGATTAAAACAAACTAAAGACAAGCTTCGATAACAAGTATTAGAGCCAAAACCCCCAATCCCACTCATCTCCCTCAACCTCACTCAAAACTCATCTTCCACCAAACTTAGAAATCAATACCTCAAAATGTAGATCCTTGCAAGCTGGTTACACTTCTCTTAATGAGAAATCTGAGATTTACACTTAAAATGCTAAAGATTCAATATTTCATTGTGGGTAGGGAGTTGGAAGATGGGAATGGGTGAAGGATGAAGACAATGGGACAATGGTGATCTCATCATCCCAACTTTTCTGTAGAGAAATTAAACACCCCTTCCCCTTCTTCAAATGGGCAAGTTACCACTCTAACCTTCCCACATCAACCTAACCCATCCACCAACCTAAGGCCCAAACTCAACAACCAAGTCCAAGTCCACAAGGCTCTTAAAGGCCCAAACATCCAAGCCTAACGCGAAGCCCATGCTTCGGGTTAATACGACTCTCAGATTTTGAAATCTGGGTTATTACAGCCTCTTTTATCACCATTGTCACGTACTAAGAAAGAAAATAAAACCTGTAATTTTAAAGGTAAAACAGAAAAATGTTACATCACCATAAACACTAATACAAACGAGAACGGGAATGAGAAGAAACAAACTTGGAAGATACGAGGCAAAAATTAAATCAAATATAAATTGGGTTTGTTTAGAAACAAGCAAAGACAAAACAAATTGAGTTTTTTTTATAAACTCTTTGAATTGTTGAAAAAATTGATTAAAACATAAACAAACCCTAGAATTCTTCAAGCTTCTTTCTTCAGTCGAACAATTCAATTGGAGTAACCTTTAACTGATATTCGAATGTTTCAACAAAAGAAACAAACTTTCAACAATAATCAAAAGGGGATTAGGATTCTTGGATTGAAGAACAAACGAGAAGAAATAGAATGGGAAGTGTTTTAGAAGAAAGAAAAAATTGAATTATATTTTTTTTCTACTTTTGATTATCATCTACTGAAACCACCATAAATGTATCGTGTTATTTAAGACAAGTTATCAGTTATTTTTATTTTTATTTTTATTTTCTTTAAAAAATGAGAAACTTGCACTGATGCCCTTCCATATATGTTTTTGAATTTTTTTTGACTAGGAGCGCTACGTGTCATGTTCTTAAAGGTCCACGTGGCCTTACACATCAAAGGATAACGACGTTGGGATTTTAAATGACGGAAGCATGCTTCAAGGGGCACGTTGAATGTTGGCAAACTTTAGACCCCACATTGACAAATTTAACGAAGTACATGGAATATATGTCATTATCCCAAATAAAAAATACCTAAAAAACTTAACCTACAAATCAAATAAAAGACAAAAAATAAATAAGAGGAGGGGAAGCAACCCTTCGGTGAGTTATTACGACATCTGCAAAGTCCCGTATACTTGCAGTTTAGTTGCTCACTGCAACTTACATTTGCTTTACTGATAACTGTTTTTCTTATCAGTGATTTATTTTTCTATGTCGATTCGAGGGAGTTAATTGCGAAGTAGTCAAGGACTTTGTATGCATGAAAGAGTGTGATATTATATGTTCATACTTAATGATTGACTGCAAAACATCCATTAAAAATTTGACAAGTTCGTAGTTGAAACAACGACCAACTGAGCAATCTTTATATATTTTTTTGCTTAAATCCAAGGTGAATTTTGTCACTTTTGATTTGTTGGTTAAGTTTTTTGGGTGATTTTTTTAACGACACCGTTCATTTAACATATTAGAATAGATATAAGAAGTATGAGGAAGAAGATGATGATTTGTAAGTTTTAATTTATAAGAAAATATTATATGAAAAATAAAGATGATGTGTGTTTATTTAATTGAGTAGGACCATGAATGAGATTGTGAGAATGATTCAAGAATAATTTCTTCTAGGGTAAAGTACACAAATGATCACTAAACTATCTCTAAAAATACAAAATAGTCATCAAACTTTCAAATGTTAAATAATGGGTATTAAACTTTAGTTTTTGTTACAAAATAGTCACTGAGCCATTAACTGACGTTAATTGGGTGACGTGACAGTTACAGAAATTTGAATAATATAACATTTAATCCTCTATATTGACACATTTAATCAATTTATTCATAATTTAACCCTCATTATTGATGTCTAAATTGATTGAATGTGTAAATATTGAGGATTAAATATGTTATTATACAAATTTTCGTAACTGCCACGTCTCCCAGCTAACGGCAGTTAACGGCCCGGTGACCATTTTGTAATAAAAACTAAAGTTTAATGACCATTATGTAATTTTTAAAGTTTGGTGACCATTTTGTATTTTTAGAAATAATTTAGTGACTATTTGTGTACTTTACCTTTTCTTCTAATTTTATTTTAAAATATGATTAATTGCATGTGGAGCTTTTAAAATTTTTAATAATTATTTAAAAGTTATTAAAAAAATTAATGATATTTAGTAGTGTATTGCGTTAGTTGTGTTTAACGATATGTGTCGCTCATTCTAAACTCATCATTTTATTAATTCACTTCAAATTTCATTTCTTCATGGATTCAAACAGGCGACAGCCCTAAATTTGACGGTAAACAAAATCATGAGTTATCATCTCTTTTTGTTCCTTTTTATCAGTTTATTACAAGAACTTATTAAACCCTAAAACATCCTACTTGATGATGGTGAAGAGACTTTTCCCCGTTAATCATGCTTCGTACGTTTCCAAACTCTTCTACATGACAAGGGATTGTGACCGTATCAAGTGGGTTTGATTCTAGTTCAAAAATTGATAATATTTATATAACTTCTCATAGGAGTCCAACAAGAATAAAATCTAGTACGAGGACTCATCCGTAGCTCATACCATAAAAGAAATGGCATGCTTTGATACCGTAATTACTACAACAACAGCAGCAACACAAATCATCTCCTAAAGTTATTATGCTTAGAGATTTTTTTTAAATATGTTGGTGCGATTATAAAGTAATATTTGTTCTTTTTTTAGCCCTTTAATAACTCCCATACACCGTGCACGCATGGTGCTCAAACCTGGATCACGTAAATAAAATACATCATCTTTTACTATTGAGACCACTCTACGAGTTCATTATGGTTAGAGATTTTAAACGAAAAAAAGAGGGATTTCAATATTAAGACGTAATTTTCTTTGTCTTTCACAATAAAATCTTGTTTGGTGCTTACGTGACTTTAGTAAATGATAAAATAATAAGCCAATAGAGTTACAAAGAAAATGGAGGAGTGATATAAAAATACTAGTAATAATTTTTAAATTTGAGTGATTGAAAGTTTTTAAATTGAATTGACTAAGATAATAATACAATCAAAGTTGTGACCAAAAATGTAATTATTCACTACATAAAACTAAAAGTGACAATCGGGTCATTCGAGTTGAATTCGGGTTGAGTCATTTTAGGTCGGGTTGATTTCAGTTTAACTAAATTCAGGTTAATTTTAGTTCAGTTCGGTTTTAGTTCAGTATCGGATTAAATTTAGACTCATATTCTGGTCTATATCAGGTCTCAAGTCGAGTAAATCAGTTCAGGTCTCAAGTCAAATTTATCAGGTCTACAAAAAATGTCCACCATGGTATTTTACAAATATATATGCTTAGCTTAAAGAAATTATATATAATATTAATATTACCTTAGTGAAAAAAATATTATCAAGGTACCGATAAGAATTTAAATACTTTAACAAGACACTCGATTAACGCCAACAAAATACTTTTTTTTTGTTGTTTTTTAATTTTTTAAGATTTTATTCTGCTTAATTCGGATAAATTTGTATCGTACTTTTAATTTTGATAGGTTAGTCTTTCAGCGAGATTTTTTGCATACACAAAATTTCTAAACTCAAGACCTATTTAAATATTACTAAACTATTTATCACTTAAACCAATCCATTAGTGCCAACAAAAATAGATTGTTGGAACTCAAACACTGCGGATGTTTAATAAAAAGGCTTAAATGAAAAATATGTGCCCAAAGTATGCATTTTTAGAACTTTAGGTGCCTAAAGTTTTTTTTTTTTTGTAAAAATGAGTGTCCAAAGTTTCAAAAGTTATAATTTTAGGTGTCTGACCGTTAATGGGTGTTAAAAAAATTAACCAATCAATGCTTGACACGTGGCATATTTAATTTATTTTTTTCAAAATTAAAAATTAAAAAAAACTTTCAGTTTTCCAAAAAATCCCAAAATTTTACATTTTTTACGAAACAATCCCCAAATCCCTAAAATTACCCAAACCCCCAAATCACCGCCGATACCGCAGCCGATTGTCGTTCCTGAGCACATCGGTTTGGTCGTCGGACCAAGGAGGTCATTTCTCCCAACACGGTGTCGCCAGAAACGACGAACGACGTGCAGTCGAATATCGATTGCGAAATTAACTTTCGGCTGGCACATCGTTCACTATTTCCAGTGACATCGTGTTGGGAGAAATGACCGTCTTGATTTGATGACCAAATTGGTGTGCTCAGGGGCGGCAATCGGCGGCGGAAGCGGCAGTAATTTGGGAGTTTGGGTTTGGGTAATTTTAGGGATCTTGAGATTATTTTGTAAAATTTTTAAAATTTTAGAATTTTTTGAAAAATAGAAAATTTTGAGTATTTTTATTTTAAAAAATTAAAAGAATTAAATATGCCACGTGTTAAGCATTGATTGGTTAAAACATTTTTAACACCTATTAACAGTCACACACTTAAAATTATAACTTTTAAAACTTTAATCACCTATTTTTATAAAAAAAAATATTTTAAACATTTAAAATTTAAAAAAATATTTTAAGTACTTATTTTTATTTAAGCGTAATAAAATAATAATAAAGAGCTCATAATTTATTGGATGAGGATGCAATGAACCTTTGATTGTTAGAAGGTGAATGAATGATCAATCTTATCTAAAGCCAAATAGGTAATATGTTCAACACTTGTCCTTGTTAGTGTGGCGACACTTAGCTTCCAAAAACAACGTGGCAACCGAGTGTGATGTTGCAGGCGCATGGCGACATGCTATTCTCTCCTATAAAGCCCCTATTCACCGTATCAACTTTCCACCGATAAAACAAGTCAGAACCCAGCTTTCTTTCAACCACTCATTGTTCTTTGTTTAAAGTCTATAGTTGAAACAAAACTATGGCACACTTCCAGAACCAATATTCTGCTCCCGAAGTAACCCAAATCGACGCATTTGGCAACCCGGTTCGCCAGACCGATGAGTACGGCAATCCAATTCTGACGCAGGAGACGGGCCGTGGTATTGCGGGGATAGGCGGTCATGGTCATGGACTCCGTCGCAGTGGAAGTTCTAGTTCCAGCTCCGTAAGTTTTTATATGTGCAGTTTCTTTTAATGATACTTCTTCTGTCTCATTTAATATGTTTATTTTGTATTTTAAAATTATCTCACTTAAAATATTTTTTAAAAAAATTAATAACTTTTAAAAAATATTTTTTTTATATTCTTTTTTAATTTTTAACAAAATAAAATTTAATTTTTTAAGAATAAAATTTATTTTTAATTATTTTAAATTAACTTTTTATACAATTTTTTTAAAAACTACGTAAAAAGTCAACAATAAACGATTTAAATGGATGGATGGAGCAACAGACGGTGAATCGTATTATATTTTTTTTTAATTTCTCAACAAAACAAAATTTAATTTTTTAAGAATAAAATTATCATTTTAATTATTTTAAATTATTTTTTATACAATTTTTTTTTAAAACTACGTAAAAAATCAACAATGAACGTTTTAAATAGGACATTTTTTTTTAAAACTACGTAAAAAATCAACAATGAACATTTTAAATGAGACGGATGGAGTAACAGACGGTGAATCGTGAAATAGGGATAGTAGTAATAATAATGAGATTGAATGCAGTCTTCGGATGACGAAGGGACTGGGAGGAAGAAGAAGGGACTGAAAGAGAAGCTGAAGGAGAAGTTACCAGGGGGGCAGAATTCAGAAAGAGAGCAATCTCAGGCGACATCAACTACAACGCCAGGTCAAGGGCCGACGTATCATCAGCACCACCAGGAGAAGAAAGGGGTGATGGACAAGATCAAGGATAAGCTCCCTGGCGGTCACCATAACCCTTGATTTCCCGCCTCTTATTAATAATAATGTACGTCTACTCTCGTACTTTTGCCTTCGTCTTATTACCTATATGTACGCATGTATAAGACGTGTAGCTAATATGTTTGGAATTTCTTTTAGACCTGGGTTACTCTATGATATTAATAAGATTTAAGGTCTGGGGTTCTCCAAGCAATTAAAGCCGCTTCCTTATTGTGTTATTGGTTGCAAACCAGTTTGCTTGTTTTTCATTGCAAGATTAAACTGATTCCTTCCGTAGCATGCCTTTAAAATCTAAAAGAAGCCGATAAAGACAGAAACCAGTTTCTTAACATGAGCTTGTGGATTTGGATATTGAACTTGGTTAAAGGTTATTGTATTCTGTTTTTTGGCGAGATATAGCAGCAAGTCTTTTTGAGGAAGCAGGAATGTATTTGTTTGTTTCGACTTGAAAGTATAAATGAGGTGCTTTGAAGGTCGGAAAAAGATGTTCAATTTTTATCATCGAATAAAAATTTCGAAAACACCTGATTAAGTCCCTTTTTAGACGTTAAAATCACAACAAAAAGTTCAAATAAACATCTATCAATGAGCAATTTGCAAAGTGGGATCCCCAACCATAATCTCTTTTTATCATCTTCTGATCTTCGAAACAGAGGCTTTTCAAAAGTATATTGTTTGAAAGTCACCTAGGAATTCAAATAAAAATCTATTAGCGAACTTTTCTACGCACCGTTGAATGAGCTCTAATCACCTCTACAAATAATAACACCGGTAAAATGGTTGTTATTTTATCAAAGAGTATAGTTGTAAGATTTTTAATAAATTTAAAAGATAAGTGTGATGTATAAATGTATCATTTTACCCTTAAAATTTTAGTTTTATATTTTCTAATTATTTTGACATTAATTATTATATTATTTTTAGAATTTAGGATTTAGAGTTTAGAATTTAGAGTTCAAGTTTTAAGGTTAGATATTTTAGGTTCATAATTTAGGTTTTGAGTTTCAAGTTTTGGGTTCATAATTTAGAGTTTAGAGTTTGAAGTTTAAATTTTTAGAGTTTATAGTTTAGAGTTCAAGTTTTAGAGTTCGGGTTCATGATTTAAGGTTTAAAGTTTTGAGTTTTGAATTTATAGTTTAGAATTCAAATTTTATGGTTTGGGGTTTCGAGTTTATTATAACATTTTTAATTCGGATGTCACATTTAGGCCTTAAGTCTAAAATTTTTGTAAATAAAATCATTATTTTATGAGCTCAAAAACATGATAAGTCCAATAAAGCATAAATTTATACATTTAAACAAAGTTAAAATTTAAGTATTTAAAACAGTATCAATAGAGCTCTAATTGCAATACTTAGAACATTCGACTTTGATCATTTGGTACAAAATAATAGTTACAAATTATATATAGGGTCATACGAAATACATAGCCCAATACATTTAGTAATTGTACTCAACAACTAAAGTCGATGCTGAAATCCAAGCCTTGATAGTGTTTTTCCAAGCCACGCAGCAATCTACTTACATGTGAACAAAAACAACAATTTCGAACGTTGAGCTAACAAAACTCAGTGGACACACCGTCACTCAATCATGCTTCATACAATTCATAAATAAGACAATGCAACATGAATGATATATGGCAAGATGACGCTGCCATAATCGCCTAAACACATAGATTTGAATGTATAATCTCGCACACAGCTTAAACATGTACCTCAAAGTTTACACAACTTTACACAGATAATACTAATAATATTAAGTAAGGCCCGCGTCTACACAGCATTGAGATCTTACACTACGAGTAAGGTTCGTGTTCACAAAGCATCGGAATCATATACTCATGGGGATGAGGCTCACGACCATAAACCATCAGGATCCTACATCCATGCTTGGAATCTCTCATCAAGCATCTTCGAATGAGGCCCGCGTCCATACAGCATCGAGATCCTACGTTCGAGAGTCTTCAAGGTGTTGCAACCCACTTCTATAGGTATCTAAATCTCAATAACGAAGGATGACTCGATTATCTAGGTAACCTATCAGCACACAGCAAGGGCCCTAGCCAACACACAACATCAATCGATCCACCCAAGATCCCTATGGGTTTTTACTTCCCACAATTTACCTAATATTTACCGAATCAATAGCCTTTTATTTCTTATACAGGGTTTAAATCTTCGTTTCTCAGTTTTAACATTTATTTAATACCTTAAGAAACTTCTTGGGCCCTTTGCCTTGAATTATAGAACCCACGAATGCAAACACAAATTTCTTTGGCAGATTGCCCAGCGAGTACCGATACTCCTATATGAGTATCGGTACACCTCTCTAGATATTGGTACTCCCCTATAAGTATCAATACTCAAATTAGGTTCGAAAGATATAGTGCCTCAAGCCGTACCGATACACTCACCTTTGTATCGGTACTCGGCATCGATACATGATCTACCCGTCCAATCCCTACTCGTATCAGTACTCCTACCTCTGCGTACTGGTACACGAAAGCCTTCCTCAGGTAATAGAACAATAGTACCGATATACATCCTAGCGTACCGGTATGCAAAAGAATTACTAGAATTCCCAATAAGCAAGAGGTACCAATATGTGTACAGTAGTACCGGTACGCCCATCACAACTCGTCCCCCTTTATTACATAGGTGTACCGATACTAGACACTCTGTATTGGTACATGAGCCCAGAATTTCAAATTTTGTGTTCAGATTTTACCTAGAAATCCCACTTAACCTATATGGTTAAACCCCAAATCATTCCTACAAGTTATGGTGGGGTTATTAAGTGAGTTACCACCAATTTTAAGCCTTGACAACATCAATTCCATAATTTGCCATTGAAGATCACCCAAAGCATACCCAAACCACAATTACCAAAATCATGCATCAAAGCCTATTTTTATGAGTTTCAGGAATTCATATGAGTTAGTATTGTACTAACCTTGATTCCACAGCTGAGAATGAAGCCTTTAGCACAATTTCAAGCCTTTTTCTTCCCTTGATCCTTGGAAGAGTTCCCAACCTCTTTCACTACAAGAGACGTTACCAAACGTGTTAAACATTGTTGGGGAATTAAGAGAGCCAAAAACGAATATCTAGACGAGAATAAAGCTCCTAAAAACCCATTCCCATTCTCCATCCAAAACCCCCACTAAAACACCATTTTCCACCAAAACTAACAATTCTTACCTTGTAATGTAGATCCTTGAATGCTGATAAAACTTCCCTCTACAAGCCAAACGTGATTCAAGAGGCTAAACTTCAAAATCTTACCTTTGGCGATGGTGTTTGAAGGGAAAAAATGGGTTTAAGAAAGATGAAGAATATGTAAAAGTGATGATATCACCATTTTCTACATATTGCAGAGAATTAAAGCTCATTCCCCTCTTTTCACCCTATTTTGGCATTTATCAAAATACCCTCATGCCATCTCCTTAAACCCACACCCAAACTAAAGACCCAAGCCCAAAAGGGTTCATAAGGCACAATAACATGGCCTAAACATGAGGCCCTTGCCTTGGGTTAACCTGATACTCGAGTTCAAAGTTTGGGTCGTGACAACTCTTTATTTTTTAAAGAAAATTTTGTCCTCAAAATTTACCTGGTGGAAACAAATACAGATAGAGCTCTTTTATCTCAGCCCCAACCTCCTGCGTAGCCTCTTCAATTTCGTGGTTCCTCCACAGCATCTTTACAAGGGGTATACACTTGTTACGAAGCTCTTTGACTCCTCTATCAAGCACTCTCACTGGTTCTTCCTCATACGTTAAATTCGTGTTAATCTCAATATCCTCGAGCGGTATGACATACGAAGGGTCGAAATGGTAGCGTCTTAATATAGACACATGAAAAACATTATGGATACGCGGTAAATCTAGAGGCAAAGAAGCTACTGGCCCAACTCTCTTAAGCACCTCATAAGGTTTAATATACCTTGGGCTCAACTTGCCCTTGCGTCCAAACTAGAAGATTCTTTTCCACGGAGATACCTTGAGAAACACTTTTTCACCAACATCATATTCAATGTGTTTGAGCTTCTGATCCGCATAGGCCTTTCTAACGATCAAAAGCCGCTTGCAACATTTCCTTGATAATCTAAACCTTCTCTTCGATTTGTCTAACCAGATCAGATCCCACAATCCTCCACTTATTAAGCTCGGTCCAACACAAAGGTGTCCTATATTTACGTCCATAAAGAGCTTCGAAAGGGGTCATCCTAATGCTCAATTGATAGTTGTTGTTGTAAGCAAACTCAACAAACGATAACTCATTTTTTTAACTTTTCTTAAAATCCACAATGCAAAATCAGAGCATATCCTCAAGGATTTGGATAACACGCTCAGACTGGCCATTGGTCTGAGGTGAAAAGTTGTACTGTAATGCAACTTGGTGTTCAAAGCACTATAGATCTTTTTCTATAATCTAGCTGTAAAACGTGGGTCCTTATCCGAAACAATCGATGATGGCACTCCATGCAACCTCACTATCTTCTTGATATAAACTGAGCCAACCTCTCCAAGGTGAAATCCATACGTACAAGCAAAAAATGAGTAGACTTGGTCAAACAATCAACCATCACCCAAATAGCATCATGTTTCCTTTGAGTCATCGATAAGCCGGTGACAAAATCCATGGTGATCTGATCTCACTTCTATTGTGGAATCTGAATCGGCTGAAGCAACTTTGATAGAGCCTGATGTTTTGCCTTTACTTGTTGGCAAGCTAAGCATCTTGTCACGAAATCAGAGATATCTCTTTTCAGACTCGGCCACTAATAAAAAAGACGAAGGTCTTGGTACATCTTGTTGCTTCCCGAATGTACGGTGAAAAGACTACGGTGTGCCTCCCTCAAGATGTGATCCCTCAAATTCTTCAAAGTCGAAACACACAGTCAACCTCTAAAGTACAATTACCCACCATCTTGTACCTCAAAGTTCGAGGCTTCACCTCTTTAAACTGCCTCAATCTGTGCTACCAAGTCTTTATCCAAAACCTGAGTTCTTTTTATCTCTTGAACCAACGTAAGCTCAACCCGAAGCTTGGTTAGGAGTCTATCATCCTTAAGCGAGCGAACATGGCTCTCAAATCTGACATGAACTTACGACTTAAGGCATTTGCCACCACATTAGCTTTACCCAGATGATACTCAATGACATGGTCATAATCTTTTAACAACTCAATCAAACGGCACTATCTTAGATTTAACTCCTTCTGGGTAAGCAGGTACTTCAAACTTTTGTGCTCCTTATAGATATAACACCTCTCTCCACAGAGTTAGTGCCTCCAAATCTTTAATGCAAAAATGACTGGAGCGAACTCTAAATTATGGGTAGGGTAATTCCGTTTATACGGTTTAAGTTATCTCGAAGCGTAAGCACCCACCTTACCCTCTTGCATAAGGACACAACCAAGCACATTCAAAGATGCGTTACTAAACACAACATAATCTTTCCCCAGTTCAGGTTATGTCAAACCTAAGGCCTCTGTGAGGTATGCCTTTAATTGCTCAAAGTACTATTGTCTCTTCTCGTTCTATTTAAACGAGACCCCTTTTTGAAACAATTTGGTCAATGGTGCGGCTACAATGGAGAAACCTTTAACAAATCGTCTATAATACCCGGTAAGCCCCAGAAAACTATAAATTTTTGATACATTCCTTGGGGGTTTCTACTCCACCACAACCTGAATTTTCTGAGGGTCTACACTGATCCCATCTGCGGCAACTATGTGGCCTAAAAATCCCCCTTTTGAAAGCCAAAATTCACACTTACTGAATTTGGAAAAAAGACATCTATCTCTAAGAGTCTGTAGAACCACACGCAATTAGTAATCGTGCTCTTCTTCTGAATGAGAGTACACCAAGATGTCATCAATGAAGACCACAACGAACTGATCCAAATACGGTTGAAAGATTCAGTTTATTAGGTCGATGAAAGTCGCAAGTGTGTTGGTAAGCCCAAACGGCATTGCTAAGAACTCATAATGGCCTTACCGCGTCCTAAAAGTGGTTTTTTGGATATTCTCATCTATTACCTTTAATCGATAGTATTCTGACCTTATGTCAATCTTTAAAAACATGTGGGCACCTCTCAATTGGTCAAATAAATCATCAATCATTGGAAGGGAATAACGGTTCTTTATCGTTACCTTGTTAAGCTACCGGTAATTAATATACATCCTCATAGACCCATCCTTTTTTTGACAAGCATGACCAGTGCTCTCCACGGAGAGATACTCGGTTAGATAAAACCACTCTCTAGTAAATGTTGAATTTGCTTCTTCAATTCTTTCATTTCTGTTGGTGCCATCCAATACGGTACAAAAGACACTAATAATGTATCAGGCATTATATTAATCCAAAACTCTAACTCACGATCAGGAGGTAGTCCGGGTAACTCTTCCAGAAATACATCAATAAATTTTCTAACAGCCCGAAAGTTCTCAAGCATCGGACCCTCAATCCTCACATCAACCACATAAGCCAAGAGGGCTTAACAGCCTTGTTGCATTAACCTTTGAGCCGACAAAGTTGATACCACATTGGAAAGGCACTAGTTTCTTTCGCCTCTTACAATAAGCTTAGACTCATCCGCAACACGAAGCTTTAAGCTATTTGCTCTACATTCTAGACTAGCATATGCTCGAAGAGCCAATCCATCCCCAAGATGGTGTCGAACTCTTAAAACGATAGAACCATTAAATTTGCTGTGAAATATGACCCTTAACCTCAATCGGGCACCTCTGATACACCTTATATACCAACATATTGTATCCTAAAAGACTAGTCACACGGACTCCTATCTCAAAATCCTTAACCATAATACCCTACTGCTGAGATATCCTACTACGAATGTAGGAGTGGGTAGATCTCGAATCTAAAATAGCAACTATAGGAACTGAAAACAAGATGAACATACCTGAAATAACATATGTAGATGTGCAGTCCTCCTGAGTCTTAAACGCATGTTGCCTAGCCGGTGCTCATGCAGTAGACTGAAATATACTTCCCAAAACATAGCTCGCTCCTCCCTGACTTAGGCCTCGACCCCTCTGAGTCGGATATACAGTTTCTTGTACCTGATCTAGAAAGGTCACAACAGCTACAGGACAATCTTTCACGAAATGGTCCGGTGATACACACTGGTAACAAGATCTTACTACTCCCCAACACTCGCCTCTGTGCTTGTGTCCACACTGGTCAAAAACTAGTGCGCCCGTACCCTTGAATGAACCATCAGGGCTCATCATAGAAAAAGAAGAAGATGGCCTCCTACAGCCGGCTGACTCAAACTTTCGGTCCGATCTCGAACTTTGATTCGAAGCTCGTCTATTATGGTTCCACCGATTTTTACTCTTTTTAGAGTAGGTCTGCGAGTTGTTGTTGGAAGAATTTTAGGACCTTTTACCGAAACTTTCTTAACCACCAGATGGGTCATACATTAAGCCTTGCACCTGCTCAAGAGACTTGTCACTCGAAGTCAACTCTGAGAACACCTCCGATGGTGCAGCAGTTAGATAAGTCTAAATTTCTTTCCTCAATCCCTTTAAGAACCTCTTACACATCATCTTTCCAGTGGCGACCAACTCGAGAGCATATCTACTCAACTGGAGAAACTCTTTCTCATACTCAAAAACTAGTCGGTTCCCCTGCACAAGATGATTGAACAGATCCCTCAAGGTATCAATGTAAGCCTTGCCCACATATTTCTTCTTGAACTCATCGAGAAAGTTATCCCAAGTTGGTTGATTGGGGTAGCACCTAAGCTCTACTATTTCCCACCATTCTCTAGCGTTGCCTTTTAACAAGGACAAAACATATGACAGCTTATCTTCTGATCTCAATCTCATATGTCTCATAATCCAACGGGTATCTTGTAGCCACTATTCTACTTGTATTGGGTTATCTTGCCTCGTCCCATAGAAGTCCATAGCACTCTACCTTCTCACCCTTTTAACAAGTGGCTCTCGAGGGGTAGAAGATACCTTCAGTATAGCTCTCACAATCTGATACAACGCTCGATTCAAATGTAAGAAATAGTTACGATTAACTGTATCTTATGACACTTTCTTCGCGCCGGGTATATTTTCCTCATCGTAGCTCCCTTCTCAGGAACTAAAACTTTTCTTATGATCTCTTTCTCTCCTTGGCATGACTCTAATTTGCACAACCAACAAACGAGGTCACACCATCAAATTTTAGCATTAAACAAGTACTTCGACTCATGGGTATGTATTCTCTAGACACCTATATACTCCTCTTGACATTCCTCAGAGACTTCCTATAACCAACTAAACCTAAGCTCTGATACCACTAAATGTAACACCCTTAACCCGGATGTCATATTTGGGTCTTAAGCCCAAAACCCTTGTAAAAAATCTTTATTTTATAAGCCCAAAAACATGATAAGTTCAATAAAGCATAAGTCCATACATTTAAACATAGTTAAAATCTAAATATTTAAAACAATATCAATGGAGCTCCCATTACAATACTTAAAATATTTGACTTTGACCACTTGGTACAAAATAAGAGTTACAAATTACATGTAGGGTCGTACGAAATACATAGCCCAATACATCTAGTAATTGTACTCAACAACTAAAGTCTATGCCGAAATTCAAGCCTTGATAGTGCTCCTTTAAGCCACACAGCAATCTACTTACCTACGAACGGAAACAACAATTCCGAACGCTGAGCTAACAAAGCTCAGTTGATACACCGCCACTCAACCATGCTTCATGCAATTCATAAATAAGGAAATGCAACATGAATGATACTACGATGGTGCTACCATAATAGCCTAAACACATAGCATTTGAATGTATAATCTCACACACAGCTTAAACATATACCTCAAAGTTTACACAACATCACACAAATAATACCAATAATATTAAGTAAGGCCCGCGTCCACATATCATCAGGATCCTACACTATTAGTAAGGCCCGCATCCACAAAACATCGAGATCCTATACTCGTGGGGATGAGGCCCACGTCCACAAAGCATCAAGATCCTATATCCATGCTCAGAATCTCTCATCAAGCATTTTTGAATGAGGTCTGCGTCCACACAGCATCGGGATTCTACATTTGGGAGTCTTCAAGGTGTTACAACACACTTCTATGGGTATTCAAATCCTAATAACGATGGATAACTCAATTATCTAGGCCAACCCATCAGCACACAGCAAGGGCCCTAGCCAACTCACAACATCGATCAATTTACCTAGGATCCCTACACGATTTACCCAATATTTACCGAATTAATAGCCTTTTATTTCTCATACGGGTTTAAATCTCTGTTTCTCAGTTTTAACAATTATTTAATACCTTAAGCGACCCTTTAGGCCCTTTGTCTCGAATTATAAAATCCCTGAACGCAAACTCAAATTTCTTGGACACATTGCCTAGCTAGTATCGATACTCCTATATAGGTATCGGTACGTCTCTCTAGATACCGGTACTCCCCCATGAGTATCAATACTCAAATTAGGTTCGAAAGATTTAGTGCCTCAAGCCGTACCGATATGCTTACCTTCGTATTGGTACTCAACATCGATATATAATCCACCTTGTACAAGTCCTTACCCGTACTGGTACTTCTACCTCTGCGTATCGGTACACGAAAGCCTTTCTCAGGCAATAGAACAATAGTACCGATATGTATCATATTGTACCGGTACGCAAAAGTGTTACTGGAATTCCCAATAAGCAATGGGCACCAATACGCGTATAGTAGTATCGGTATGCCCCTCAAAACCCGTCCCTCTTTTTACATAGGTGTATCGATACTAGACACTCTGCATCGGTACGCAAGCCAAGAATTTCAAAGTCTGGTTCGAATTTTACCTAGAAATCCTAATTAACCTATATGGTTAAACCCCAAATCATTTTTAAAAGTTATGATGGGGTTATTAAGTGAGTTGCTACCAATTTTAAGCCCCAACAACATCAATTCCATAATTTTCCATTAAAGATCACCCAAAGCATACCCAAACCACAATTACCAAAATCATGCATCAAAGCCTATTTTATGAGTTGCAAGAATTTATAGGGGTTAGTAATGTACTAACCTTGATTCCAAAACTGAGAATGAAGCCTTTAACACAACTTCAAGCCTTGTTCTTCCCTTGATCCTTGAAAGAGTTCATAACCTTTTTCACTACAAGAGACGTTACCAAACGTGTTACAACATTGCTAGGGAATTAAGGGAGCCAAAAATACATATCTAAACAAGAATGAAGCTCCTAAAAACCCATTCTCGTTCTCCCTCCAAAACCCCCACTAAAACACCCTTCTCCACCAAAACTAACCATTCTTACCTTGAAATATAGATCCTTAAATGCTGATAAAACTTCCCTCTACAAGCCAAACATGATTCAAGAGGCTAAACTTCAAAATCCTACCTTTGGTGATGGTGTTTGAAGGAGATGAATGGGTTTAAGAAAGAGGAAGAAGATGTAAAGGTGATGATATCACCATTTTATGCATATTACAAAGAATTAAAGCTCTTCCCCTCTTTTACCCTATTTTGGCATTTACCAAAATAACCTCATGCCATCTCCTCAAACCCACACCAAACTAAAGACCCAAGCCCAAAAAGGTTCATAAGGCCCAATAATATGGCCTAAACACAAGGCCCTTGCCTCAGGTTAACCCGATACTCGAGTTCAAAGTTTGGGTCATGACATTCATAATTTAGGGTTTAGGGTTTAAAGTTTAGAGGTTTAGATTTTGTGTTTTAGGTTTATGGTTTCGGGTTTTGGGTTCATAATTTAGTTTTTTGGTTTGGAGTTTGGGGTTTTAGGTTTAGGATTTCTTGTTTTTGGGTTTTGGGTTTTGGGTTCATGATTTAGAGTTTATGGTTTAGAATTTAATGTTTAGAGTTTAGGGTTTAGGGCTTAGAGTTTAAACTTTAAGGATTTGGGTTTGGGGTTCATAATTTAGGGTTTATGGTTTGGAGTTTAATTTTTTAAGGTTTGGAGTTTAGGGCTTATGGTTTATGATTTAGGATTTAAAGTTTAATTTTTAGGGTTTTTGGTTTAAGGTTTATAATTTAGCGTTTAGGGTTTTGGGTTTAGAGTTTAGGGTTTTTGGTTTAAGCTTTAGGGTTTATGTTTTATAATTTAGGCTTTAGGGTTTAGAGTCTATGCTTTTAATGTTTATGGTTTAAGGTTTTAGATTTTGAGTTTTGGGTTTTGGGTTCATAATTTAGGGTTTTGTGTTTGTGGTTTAGGGTTTGAGGTTTGTGGTGTAAATATGTGAAAGTTAGTATAAGGGTATAATTGACAAAACTTGCGCATTAAATAAACACTACTTCTACCCCGTGATAAATATCACCCAACTTACGTATAAAATAATACACCGTATTAAATTTCACATCTACCAATCGCACGTATAAAAGTAGGTTTCGTAATAAAGGCGTATTAAATAATACATCACGTGGGTTACAACCCAACCAAACGAGGCGAAAGTGTTTCAATTTTAGGGTTTAGAGGTTTAGGTTGTATGGGTAGAATTTAGGGTTTATGATTAAAATTGAGGGTGTTTGGGTTAGGGATTTAAGTTTTAGATTTTATAGTTTATATATAAAAATTGTAATTTTTGGGTAAATTACACGAGTAGTCCTTTTCGCTTACGATTTGTTTCATTTTTTGTCATCTATTTTTAAAAAGTTTGGTTTTGATCATTTACATTATCTGCTTTATTTTAGTCACTCGAATGTCAATCTCTGCTAGATTACTGACATATCATCTTATTAAAAGAAATTCATTTTTAATATGATCCCTGAACTTTTAAATTTCATATTTTTCACTATCTTAAAACTCTCAAAATTCTTTTTTATTTTCTCAAAAAAATAAATCAATATGTCTCTTCTCTTTAGCGACTTCTTCCGAAACCCACCACCACTATGACATCCTTCTCATCTCTTCTTTAAAAGTCGCTGCAACTTATTGCTCCTTTTTTCAAGGTCAAAAAACCCATAGCCTCGCAATTAAATCAGGTTTCATTTCCAACCCTTGTATCCAAAACATGTTGCTTAACATGTATGCCAAGTTTGATTTCATTTAGGGATGATAATTGGGTGGGGAATAACCAAAAATTGTGGGGATCCGAACCGATGTCCGACGGGTATAGAAATAAGCGAAATCTTCACCCACGAAGACGGGAACGGGGAAAATTTTATCACCAAAGCTTAAATGGGGATGAAGACAAGGATTGCTATATCCGAACTATGGGGATAACTGAACCGTACTAGTATAAATCACCATGGGGATCCCGAAAATTATCCGCACGGGTCCCCAACATTTTACAAAGTTGGATGGCCATAAGGGTAATTTACCCATTTTTCAACAAAAATCTAATTCATAACCTGAGTATGGTCGACTGGAGTAAGTTTAGAAATTCTCCGTAAATTCTATATAAATAATTAGAACGTAATTGTAAACGTGGTTCAGTCTAGTTTTGTTTAAAATGCACAATGATCAATTTTGATATGTATTTTAAAAAATATGAATATTTGAATGTTGAAAGACTATAGAAATTTGACTGCAGATTTCTTAGAAAATAATTTTAGCATTGACTTTGAAAATTTACCAAAATTGTACAAGATAAATGAGGAAGTGAACCTTATATTTCTACAATCATGCGGAAGTTTAGACTCATTTAAAACAAACAGTTCTCGATTTTGAGTTATATATTAAAAGTTATTAATTTTTTTAGTGAGCAAATGTCAAAAGAAAAGACATCAGATTGTTTCCAAAAACAACAATGGCAGTGTTTTAAAAAATTTGTCATAAAATGTACGAGTAAAATTAGAAGAGATAATATATATGGTTGAAAAGATTATCGAATCTAGTTCTTTTTGGAACAATAGATCATAATTTGGAACTGTAGATTATTAGTTACATATTTTCTTTTAAAGGTAGTGCAGACCGCCATGTTTCAATATTTAATATTTTAGTCATATTTTATAACTTTGAAACGGTTTGTTTGTTTTTGGTAAAACTAAATTTATCATTTATGTTTGTAATTTTGAAGATTTAATGTTGAGTATTTGTTTTAATGTATTGAGTCTTGTTTATTTTGTTGGGTATGTGGATTAACCAAAAACCGCAGGGATCCGTAGGGGGTGTGTATGAGGACGAAAAAATCCCTGAAATGTTTAATGGGATTTTCGAAACAGTACTGCAAGTATTGGAGACTGAGTGAGAAATGTAAAACTGTCACCGCCCCGTCCCATTACCACCCTAGTTTCATTCAAGAGGCTCAACACTTCTTCCCTTCTTCTCTATCTTGGACCGTGTTTCTTACAACATTATGATTTCTAGGTATGTGAAATCTGGTCGCTTCTATGAAGCACGGAACCTGTTTGATCAAATGCCTAAAAGAGATTGCGTTTCTTATACTACCATGATAATGGGATTTGCTTCAAAGTGTCACTGGAGAGAAGCAATTGAGATTTCTAACAAAATGAGATATGATGGTATTTTGACTAACGAGGTTACGTTGGCAAGTTTGATTTCTGATTGTTCGGGTTTTAGAGGGATTTCCATTTGAATGATGTTATATCGTTTGGCGATTAAGGTGATGCTTGACGAGTTTGTTATTGTTTCAACCAATTTGTTGCACTTGTATGTGTCATGCCAGTAATCTAACAGAGATTAACGTTCGAGTGACCAAAATAAAACAGATCGATAATATAAGAGATTAAAACAAAAAAAATAAAATCGGTGATCAAAATAGCGCTCACCGAAACCAAACTTTTTTAAAATCAGTGACCAAAATAGAACAAACTTAACAAAAGAGACTACCCACATAGTGTACTCATTTATTTACATAACTTATGTTTCAAAATATAACCCTTAAAACCATTAATAATTGTTGAAGTTGAAGTTGAAATATTTAAGGACGATTAAATTGATACAATATTGAAAGTTAAATTTTATTATGCTAATTTTAGAAGTTTTTATTGGAAGATTGACTTAAATGACCAAACTCAAATTGGGGGTGAGCAAAACTCGACTCGAAAAAAATATTTTTTTTAATTTCGAGTTATTCGAGTCGAGTTATTTGAGTTAATGGAGTTATTTGAGTCAACTCGAGTAACTCAAAAAAAAATCGAGTTCGAGTCGAGTTGAAATTTGCCCAACTCGAAAAATTGAATTTTACAGTTTTGCGATTTAGTCCCTGATTTCATTTTTCTTCAATTTCTCCTTTATTTTAAGTCCATTTTTGACCAAATTTGAACCACATGTTCTATACCAATGTAGAATACCTATTTAGCTTCAATTCATATTTTTCAAAATAATTTTCATCCTTTTACAATTTAGCCCCTCAACTTTATATGATTTTCTCATTTTTTCAATCCCTCCTTCGTTTTAAGTCCATTTTCGATCAAATTTGAACCACATACTCCTAATCCACTGTAGAATACCTAATTAGTTTCAATTCATATTTTTAAAAATAAATTTCCTAGTTTTTCAATTTAGCCCCTCAACTTTGAAGGGTTTCTCATTTCTTCGATTCAACTTTCGTTTTAAGTCTATTTTGACCAAAATTAAACCACATGATTTACTAACACTATATAATATGTATGTAACGTCAATTCATATTTTTAACAAAATATATTCTTTTGTAATTTAATCTTTTAACTTTACATTTTATTCAATTTGATCATTCAACTTAAATTTTTTGTAAAGCTTTTTTTCACATCAAATTATTGACTCATTTATGGTCCATCAATACTTTATCCCCAAAAATTCCTTATTTAAAAATAACATTATTAATATATTTTAGAAGTTTAGATGATTTTTTTATTAAATAACATTACAAATCTTATTTATACATGTGAAAAATAATATGAAGAAATATATATATATATATATATATATATGCATATCTTATATGGTTAGAAAATGTCGTTTAAATTGGAATCAAACCGTACTATACCGTGATAAATAATTACTGTTAAATTTGTATACAAACTCAAAAACTCGACTCTCACTCAACTCGAATTTCATAAACTCAACTCGAATAAAAAAAATTCAAATTAAGTATGAGTTGTAAAATATTATGCGTCAACTCGAATAACTCAATTTTTTTTTACTCGACTCGCTCGAACGCTCACCCCTAACTCAAATGTACAACTTTTCATAATTTAGTGACTAACATATACATTTACTTATCATTTGTTGTAGTTTATACATTAGAAAAAACATTTTAATGAAGCCTTAGTTTTTCTACCTAAAGATCAAAATATTTTAATTGAGCTCGCAATTAATTATTTCAATTTAGTCTATTTATCTATTTGAGCATTGAATGCAAGATGTAGACTAGAATAGGATTTAAATTTAAACACGCATCTAACATTTTAAAAAAAAACAAAGCATATCAATAAAATTTAACGAAACTAAACGTCATATTGAAATCATATGGACATGTGCATAATAACTAAAATTAGATCAACACTCTGCGTTGGATTTACACCGGTAGTTAACACTCGAATGGATGAGTACCTATTTGAAAGACTTAATTAGAACTTAACTCAATTTCATTATGATCATAAACAAGTAAAAATAAATAAACTTCTTGACCAAATAAACAGCTACTGAACATTGCCTTGTAATATAATGTACACGTGGAAAACTGATTGATAAGCAGACAATAAAAAGAAAAGAAAAACCAGGGTCAATCAACTGAGAAACTGGACATACCACATCGTGCGGGCGGTTTTCAATCAAAGTTGCTTACTTGATTTGTTTTTAGACTTCCTCAACACTTGTTTAAGTACTCCATCAATTCTCTCTGCCATGTGCTGTTCCAAAAATCTTTCTTTCACCCTTTCGTACCCTCTCTTCCCTATCGTAAGCCTCCTCTCCACATGCGTAGCTAATTTCACAATATGTTTTGCCAGAGGTGTCACCCCTTCTTTTCCAGCAGGGTGCAATAAACCTGTTGTGCCATTCACTACTATCTCCGTCGTGCCTCCGGCAGCCGTTCCCTGTTTTGCATTATTAAAGGATGTAAATATCAGGAAACAAAAAAACCCAGATCCTGTGAGGTGACTAGTGCGGTGAGTGAGTTTCAAATACTTTTTTTGCCACAAACTCTAATAAGCCTCACTAAAATGTAATCACTTGTCAAATTCTATCATTAGTCCTTGTACTATTCATAAGTTGTGAATTTAACATTATATTCTACTTCGATCAATTTTAATTCATGTGCTTTTTTAAATTTTAGTCCTGAACCAAATAGTATAGGGACAATATGACAAAATTACAATGACTAAAACTAATCAAATTAGAGAACATGAGCTAAATCTACAACTTATACATAGCACTGGAACTAATAGCAGTGTTTGTCTTTAATAGATTTAACAACTATCATTTGGGTCAAGACCAAAATTTCAAAATTTAAAAAGTATAGGAACTAAAACTGACCAAATTAAAGTACAAAGATTAATCCACAATTTACGCATATTACAAGAACTAATAATAGGGTAAAGTTAACAGATTACCAGTACAGGCAATTGAAATGCCATCGCTTCGATTGTTATCCGTCCAAAGCATTCTCCCCGTCCCTACACAAAAAATGCAATTCATGATTCCTTGTAGAGAACAAGGTGTTCTCATTGTATGACGCCATGCTAATAATGGGGAAGGAAAATGTAGTAAAAATTCATCAGCTAAACAGCGGTCAGAAAGTTCAAAACCTTCATGTTCATCCTTTGAATTTTTTCTCTTCCTTTAGTTGATAAGGAACCTACCGAAATCAATCTGGGTTTTGCTGTCCATTAGGTGATCAAAAGAAGCAAAATTTCAACCTTAGCGGGCCTTAAGGTGCTGCTTACAAGTTTCCAATGAGATGCATATTTAGAGCATCTAATTGTTCAATTTTTAGCCTTGGAATTTTTATTATTCTGAGTGACATCATGTGACTTGGCTTCATCTAAGAACAATGATTGGAAAGTGCACATAAATCGTATGAATGATTACTATTACTATATGAGTTCTGGACATCTAACCACCAGATGACCAACATCATCAAATCAATTATCAAATTTTGTCAATGAACACCGACTCATTAAGTAGCATTCATATTAGGAAATGATATGGTAAAAGGACGTTCAAATACAATATATTTCTGTCTGTTCTCCCTCCCTAATATATGAGTTAGTATCTAATACTAGCTTCTTTGTAAAATTATTTACCTACCAACAATTGAGAGAGCAGAATTTATATCAAGAAGCTGACAAATTAGATAAATTTCACTGGTTGAAGAAAACTATATTTGAAAAAGAGAAATCTTTAAACAAAATAGATTACCTGGGAATTCTGAACAAGGACATCAATGGCAGCTAAATATGGGGCTACCGTTAGAGTTCTGTTCACAAAGTGAACACGATCTTGAATCTTCTTCTGCATTACATAATCTCGTAATTCCGTTTCAAGTTTCGTATGAGCACTCATGTCACTTCCCACAATTACAGCGTGCAATGTGGTGGCACCTGCAATTTCTTTTGCTTGATCAGTTGCAAGGCCTCGTAGAATGAGCGTAGAAAGAGATCCTGCCCCTTTCCTCGTGAAAAACCTGCAGTGAAAAGGTAATCCAATACTATTAGTGATCTTTCATTTGCCTTGGAGAACTAAAAAACTCGAGGAAGGGGAAGAGTAAAGTGGACAAGTGGCGAATGGAGAATAATATGACAACCGAAGGAGAAACAAAGAATTGATGCAAAAGGTGATCTAAAGAACCAGACTGCAGTTCTTATATTATAAAAACTTTCTGTTGGACAGAATGCAGAGCTACATGATTTTCATTTTTTTTCCTTTCCCAAAAAGACAATCACCCCAAACAACAAAATTAAGCACACAATGAAACAGCATAGATGGCATCAAATTGGAATTCATCAATTACATCCCCAAATAAAATAACTAATTAATTGCAAACCTGATTCTAATAATTCTCCTTTTATCAAACTGAAATAAGTATCTTTTTACAGTCTCATTGCAAACTTAAGCAAATAAAACTTGGAGCATTGACTGGGGGAAATGAAAAAAAAAGGAAAATTTTATTCAAGGTCATACTATTTATTAAGGCAAAGAGTAAATCCTCATTGCGCACACCAAGAGATTCACGAACATGTTCACGCAAAACCCTTTTAGCTACACTGTCTTCTGCAACTTGCATCAGTTCATTGCTATTTCCAAGATGAACAACAAAGGTTTCAGGCATTTTAATCCTGCGAAAATGTAAATGAAATGAAAAAAAGAAAATACTAGAATTTATGAAATGCACGTATCAATTGAGGAAAAGCATGTTTCTGTTGCAATGCATAGAATGACCATTAACATTTTAAAGCAACAAAAGAACAGAGATAGTAGACATGAAGAATTTGGAAGCTTACTTCAAACATTCTAGAGTCCTATTCTTCCAGTATTCTGCTGTAACATATGAATCAATCATGGCACCAGCTACGAAAGGAAGATGCTTTACATAGTCTAATTTGATGTAATGACCTCGCATTTCATGGATCCACCACAACATCTTAGGCAGAACACGTTGAACCTCATCCTTAAGAACATAATCTAGCCATTTCCCAATAACCACAGTGTTCAAAACCACCAAATCAGCTCTTAGAGCAGTATTTCTTTTCCATATGCACTGAAAACCTGAAAAGATAGGTAAAAATCCTAAACAGAAGGAGAATACATATTTACAGTTGAATCATCCGAGCCTTGACAAATACAATGCAATCAGTCCTATAGAGTAATATAAAATTGCACCGTTACATAGCAAAAGCACCATAGACATATATAACCAAATTTTAGCACTCCAGAGAAGTTTCTACCTGTACTCCTCTGTCCAACATCTTATGTTCTAAACTATATATTACTTCATCAGTTCCGGATGGTTTCATAAAAGTAATCCAATAAACTTCAGCACCAACACTTCTTAATAGAAATGCTAGCTCCATCAACAACAATGGTCCGCCTGGAAAAAATAAAAGGAAACGTGATAAAAAGAAACAAGATAACAGAATTCAATTCTAAACAGCCTCTTTACAAGGATAAAAACAACAGGAAAAGTTTTATCCAATAAAAAGGCGTCTATTCACTCAAAAAAGAGTAGCAAAACCATAAATTAGAGATCACATAAGATGAGTGGATATCAGTTGACAGCTGGAAGCAATTGCCAGTACTTTATATCTGAAAAGTCCAATGAACTAGTGACAATTTTTCACAAAGGAAAACAACTAGGACAACCATGCGTTGTAGAAGAACAAAAGACTATTTATATGAACAAACCATTTATAGCAAGTACCAGCAAGATGCCAAAACAATATTTTATAATTAAAATTTTAGAGAATCTACGAAACTAATATCAGAATTATTCTCATGATCTCATCCATAGGAGTGAAGGCATGAGTTGTTACTAACATGTCAACAGACCCTCAAAAATTGACTAAACCTCAAGATATTAGCACACTGGTCAGGCCAGGGACGGATGTAAAGCTTGGGTTGGGGGCTGTGCCCCCTCCTCCAATTTTTTTGACGAAAAAGTAGAATGGGATCCCCCCCCCCCCCGGGATCTTGATTCTTGGCTCTGTCACAGACAACACTAGTGGAATGCTTTTCCTGAGCCTAACTGAAACTTGATAAATGGATTGCACGAAGATGCAGAAGGCTGTGAATTGTGATACACATTATGACTTTTCTTATCGCCAAATTTTATGATGAAATTAAAAAAGAATATATAAACATCCATGTGCGCTTTACAAAATTCCATACTAAAGAAACTTATAGCAAAGATTATTTGACCACGATAACCATGATAATACATCTTACATTCTGCAAGTAGTAATTAATGCATATGAAAATGGAAATTTATTAATTGCTTCAATTGAAAAAACCAAAAAGTAATGGCCGTTCAAAATTTTCATGGCTTCAACAACATGCTAACTGTAATGGCAGATTCTCTGCTAGTTCCAGTAAACTACATCAAAACTCATTTATATATATGTCCATGAATGGATCTATAATTCTGCAAAGAATGCCTGCAGACAATGGGAAAAAGGCCATCTCAAAGCTACTCCCTCCTAAATTCGATAAATTTGCAATGCTAATTCAATGGAAGCAATTATACAGTAAAATAAACCCTAACAAGTCACTTCACATGAAAACTAGGCAATTTAAACAAACTCCAATTCAGTGACATTCAACCAAAAAATTATACTAAATTAATTCCAAAAGTAATGACTAATGAAACTCGACAAAGTAGCTATTAACAGAAAAAAAAAATAGAGTATCAGAAATCGAGAGCTCGTGCGACACCAGTAGAACAATCTTCGACTTCATGAAACTAAGCGGGCTAGGTTTTGCAGCAACGATAGACGGGGATGGCTTATCGGCGATTTGGACGGCGTTCCGAGTCGAGCTTATAACATCATTGCCAGAAACATTCCGAACACACGAATCGAAAGCGGCTCTGAGGAAGAAAGCAATAACCGTCGAAACCGAGAGCATGACGAGAAGAGCCAAAAGCCAGCGCTTCTGTAAGTGACGGCCGCCCCATCCAACGGAGGCGGAGGTGGAGGCGTGCTTCGCCATCGTCTTCTTCTCTTGGATCTGGAGCTAGGATTATAGACTTGGGGATGATGCGACGCTAGCTTTGGCATTTTAGGGCATTGTTTTTTGCCGAATTGGAGCAGCTGATAATGTACATTTGGCTGAGCGAGACGGGACACATTGAAGAAAGTTGGTTTTGGATTTTCTGGGTTTTTTATGGATGGAATTACCTGGTTTTCAGGTTCGATGCTCTGCGCCGAGTAATGTTTACATTTTCAGGTTCATACTTTTTTAGCGTAAATTACACGAATGGTCACATGATTATGGAGGAGGTTCTATTTTGAGCATCATACTTTTAATATTACCAATAAGATCACTTGATTATTTAAGTGATATTAATTAAGTCATCTACCGACTACTGTTAAAACCTAACGGAGAAGGTGACGTAAGTGTTGACTTAATTTGTATAATTACACATTTTTTCTTCGTTGCTTACCCATTCTATTAATTTCGTCTTAATTTTAATTTAATTTAATAAATTAATTATTTAATTAGATGGTGACACATGTCACTATTTAATTGGAAAAGTTTAAATATTTTTATTTAATTTAATAAAAAAATTCTTCTCCAAACAAATGGTGATACATGTCATCTAATTAAAAAGAAAAATAAAAAAAAGAAACATTAATCGGCTAAAATTTTCTTTATACATCGTTCATTCCTAAAGAAATTCTTCGGATCAGCCGTAATTTTTACATCAAAAACTCTCTCATAATTCCCATTAAAATAACTCTTGCCATACACTTTACCTTCTTCATAGCTCCACTTTTGCGTCCAACTCGGGGTAAAGCAGAGCAAGAGTTAACCGTAAAATTGAAAACCGATCTGAACCGAGGTGTTTGGACGGTTTATAATTTATAAGTATTTTATATTTATAATACTATAGATGCATTTTTAACTATTATTTTTTACTTAAAAAATTAAATTTTTAATAAATATTTATAAAAAATACTCTAAACTCTAATTTTTTAATGTTTAAAAGTCATCAAATAAAGTTATTTTGTTAAAATAAATTACAAAATTTTAAAAAATAACGTTAATATAAAAAAATCGAAAACCGAAGTTAACCGAACTGAAAACCGATGGTTACTAAAATAGCTTACCGAATTAAACCGAAATTAAACCGTATACACCCCTACCCCTACCGATAATAAGGTGCAACTATACTCGCATGCGCATACGCAGACGCATACGCGCATATGCACATGAATCAATGTCCTTGCAATTCAAAAGGCACTCCTTGAATTCTTGGGCATGGATGGTGTCATAAATTCGTGGAGAACCTTCACTTGTGTCATGAAATTCTTGTCGGCTTCGTTCTCAGGTAATAGAGTATTAGACTCTGTACAAGTTATCAGTTCGATGTGGAAATGGCGACTCATCTTATTTGACTCGGTTCATTTGGCCTTCGTAAGCATTGAAAACTAGCACAACTTTGCCTATTTTGATCATTTCTCCCATAATGATTCTAACCTTTTTGGGAATAGGTGTCTGCACATAATCTGATTTTCGCTTCAAGAAATTAGCAGCGTTTAGATCCCTGTCGAGTAAGGTTGTTGACTAAGTCCCCAAATCAAAATTTGCCCACCGTAGAAGTGTGTCAATTGAGTTATTTTAGGTGTTTTTATTAATCACAAATGTTATGTTCGAGTCTCCTTAATTTATTTTTATTTTCTTTTTTATGGCATTAACTATAATTTTATATATATATATATATATATATTAAATGTTATAATTCATATCACAAATGCGATACTTGGTTTGATGGTAAGGGCATGGCTCTTACCTTAACACTACTTGCGTTTGAATCTTGCCCAAGTCAAGTTACTTATTTTTATTTTTCTCCTCCAATTCAGTGGTGACATAAGTCATCACCAAATTAAATGATTAATTTATTAAATTAAAATTATGATCAAAATCATATGATGTGTAAGTATTATAGACTAAATGTATAATTATACAAATTTATGTTAACTGTCACGTCATCCTCTTCGTTAAGTTTTAACGGTAGTTTATTTGATAAATATCACTTAAATAAGTAAGTGATTTTAATGATAAAATTAAAAATGTGATGGTCAAAATAAAACCTCTCCATGATTATGTAATCATTTTTGTAGTTTATCTTTTTTATGATAGTCTTGATGTTTACTCTCCTATGTTAAATTTAGAACTCCTTTAATTGTTATCGGTTACTGTTATAACTTTTTATTCTGTCTAACTTATTTATTGAAATTTTTAATATGAAATTGAACGGTTGTTTATTATATCTACCCTACTTAATTTTAATGTTTATAGTTTTTTAATTTGTAACTAGTGATATGTCTCTTTATAAGACGTAACTTTTTCCTCCTCTTAATTTTATGACGATTTCGTTACGGACTATCATCACAGTTGTTCACTTTATCTACTCCAGATATTAGGCGTTCGACATGAAATCGTATAGTTAAAAAATCATTCTTATAGCAGTTTTAAACAGAGAGTAATAACCATGGATGTTAATTTAACACAGACACGATGAGTTTAGTCTGATCCGACACCAATGGCGGATGCATGTTGAAAATTTAAAAATTTTTTTATTAGTCATTTATTTTATTAATTATGCTCACACTGAAATTTTATGAAAATTTATATGTGTCATTCTAAAATTTTATTTGTCCACATCCACATACAATAATAAAAGACCGACTAAAGATATTCATAAGTATAACTTATTATTTTCTATAAATCCACAAGCAATTCATTTTGAGCCTGATTTATTTACAACCCTATATAAAAGCCCAAAAAATAAAAATCAATTACATTAGAACACTAAAAGCTAACTAAAAAATAAAAGTATATTTCAACTATTATTCTCAATTTTGACGCATTTTCTTTCTCAGACACAAAAATCTTGGTTTTCAAAGCTCAAGACTCGTAAATCTCTTAAGATTGAAAGTATGTAATTTTTTATTTTTAAAATTATTCATTTATTCCATATATAAAAGTTTATTGTAATTATTATTTAAATTTTGTTCTACAAGATTTCAAGAGTCCAATACCTTTTGTTTTTTCTATTACAACTGTAGCAATATAAATAAGGATAGAATAATTAAATATTTAGTGAATTTATGTTTAACGTTTCATTTTCTAACTTTGGGTTTTAAGTTAGAGATTAAATTAATTGAGAGTAGAGGTAGAAATATAACTTTAAGAATTAATAATTTTTTATACTAATTTGTTGTATCAATTTAAAAATGTATTATTTTTTGTACTTGCTTTTTATTGATTGAATATAAATTGGTAATAGGTACAAATTAGGTTATTTCGAATTTGTTTTAGCCTTGTAGGTACTATATATCACATTGCTTTGAAAATTTTAATTTAGAAATTTCTGATTCACTAATGTATTTTAAAGGCTAGTGTGAATGATATGTTTTCCTCGTCTTTGTTATGCAGGATTGTACTAATCCCCACGACATTGGGGAAGCAAATGTTTGTATAAAATTATTCATATCTTGAAGATGTTATATAGGTCTGTCTCTGTGAGTTATATCATAAGACATTGTTTTCCGTTTCATACAAACTTTAAATTATATATGTATTAACTACAGTGGCGAGTTCATCATATAGTTAGGATGTGGAAGTTATGTATCGTTGTTTTCTGATTCACTAATGTTTGCATTGATAACTTATTATTCACACCATTGTAAATAAGCATTATTAACTTATTTATACCTAATCGCTTATCATATTTGTTAATGTTAAATGAACATGTTTGCAAAAGCTAAACGATCTGAGCATGAACAAACTAAATAATAAAAGAACTGAATTTGAACATAATATTAATATACATGTGCTCACCTTTAAAAATATTTTTAGATCCGCTACTGTCCTACTATAAGTATTATTTTTTTTAATTCGGGTTCATAATAGATCATGATGAGTTTAGAAATATTTTGAACAAAAAAAATGGTTAGAAACGTCACCTAACATGATCTTACTGACCAAAGATTTTTTTTTTTAACAATTTGGGGTGAAATAGGTCACGAAAAGATTAGGAGGTGTAGAACATTTAAAACCGTTTAGGTAGTATTTTGATTTTAAAAAATGTATAATTTAGAGGGTAAAGGTACACATAAAGGAATCCTTTCTACTTTTTCCTGTGAATCCTAAACCTTTTTTTCCTTACATGTTGCTTTAGCGTTTATGCATAAAAGGACACATACGAACGTATACACTGGTTTGCTTTGGCTATTTTAACTTCCTTGCATGCAGGGTAGAATTAAAAATTTATAAAGGTGAGCTATTATAAAATTAAAATTTTGAGAGGGACATAATAAGATTTTAAAAAAATTAAAAAATTAATTTTACTTTAAAAAAAATATTTTATTACTATTAAAAAAAATGGCAAGAGCCTCCCCCCCCCCCCCTGTTCCGCCCCTGCTTGCTTGATATGATAAGCACTTAAATCCGTGGAAAACCTAATGGTCGCAAGGTATGAATCTTTCAATTGCTTGAAAGTTAGGTCAGGCGAGGATCAACGAAGAACCGGTGATTGTGTACAATTCTACTCTTCCTAAAAATATTCATTTACGCGCCCCCACACAAAATAGAATAAAAATTATGTCCTTTTTTATGTATTTTTTAAACCTCAACACTAAAAAAATAGGTTTAGGGTTAAAGTTTAATGTAGAATTTAGAAAATTTGAAGCATGATGTATTCTTAAGTTTAGAGTTTATAATTTAGGATTAACATTTTTAGTGCTAGGATATAAAATGGAATACTAAAATGGGCAGATAATTTTTATCCCACAAAATAACCTTGTAAGGAAGGTAGTATTGGTGTCTATAGCCAGACGGCGTTTTCAAATTTGTTTCAAGTTCCATAACCATTTTAATTTAAAAATAATACGATTTAAAAATATTAATATTTTTAAAATTAAATTTAAATATATCTTTAATTATTTAAATTATATACGAGTTGGACCGCCCATAGATTAAAGATCTATGTCAATATTCGGCATAGGCTGGATAAGCCTCTTGGCCATGTATTGCTTTAGATTGCAACAAGTTAAATATCTGTAATTTTTGTGAAATTTGAATTCTTAAATTTGTTTTAAAATTTAAATTCATTTGTTATCTGTATTAAATCTGATTATTACAATCTATTAATTATATTATCCATCGAATATTCAAATAAATTTTAATAACTTAGAAAATTGAAAAAAAAAACAAATTCTAATATCCAAATCTGAATTTATTATCCATAAAAAGTAAAATAAATTTGGATGATGAATGTTCAGTCCTATGCTCAAAACTATGAATAATAATTGAAATGTTTATAAATATATGAATGAAAAATTAAATAAATATAAAAAATCTTGTTGTGCACTGCCATTCTTTTTTTTAATTCATAAATTGGGAGGCCTAAGCCATGGAACTATATACTAACAACTTTACAATAAGGAGGCTTTAGTACATCTCTGGAAAGAACATCATGTAAAGTCGGACATGACGAGTCTAGAATTATGGTATGAATGGTAGATGGCAGTGGTAGTTTGACAATGCGGTCGACAAGCATGTTGCCTTCTTATTGTATCTAAACGATACTTGTAGCCTAGCTCTGTTGCCGCAATTGCTTTTTTTTTTTTACAAATCTTAATTATAATCTTAATTTTATCTAGAGGGGAGGAGAATGGAGGAGTCTAGGAAGGAGAATGAAGTACTCCGATCTTAATAGGTCTATAACTTATGATCTAAAGGAATACGAAGAAACAAAGATAAGCAGCTTGACTAACCGGCCAAACATACTTGCTTGCAGTTGTTGAATGCTCTAACAAGTGAGAAAGGGCTCGTCAAGGTTTTAGCTTCTTCAATACCTGTAGGAGTTCAATGCATGCCGTGCGAACAGGCCGTTTGCAATCCGATAAACAATCCCCACAATTCTGCCTGTAAAGTATTAGTTATTCCTACTGATTTGTTGAAGCCTACTTACTAACCAGTTATTGTCACTATATCTGATGGCGTCACGATTGAACCAAACTCGAGGTAGGAGACTGTAACCTCTACATTAAGACAGCACCAAGCACTTGGCGGCCTTTTCCATTCTTAATTATATAAACACTACCATCCTTAGGGTTAAAGATAAAAATAGCACCTTTACATTCTAAAATTACTAAAATAACACTCAAAAGTCTATATTTTCCAAACTAGCACCATTACAGAGAACTCGCCGTCGAATCACGCCTAGTTTAAATAAAATATTATTTTTTGAAAAAATTTTAAACTCTTCATAGAAACACGGCGAGTTAAAAAAATCAATTTTTTCGTGTTTTAACTTAATTAATTATTTAAAAGATAGCCTATCATAATTGGAACTCGTCGTGTGTGCATAGCGAGTTTCAATTAAAATTTATAAAATCAAACTTTTTTACTAAATGCCAAAAATAAAAAATTAAACTATTAGAAAACCCACTTCGTATCTTTAATGTATTGAAAAACAAAAATAAAAAAATTAAACTATTAAGAAGCAACTTTGATATTTAGCTCCATGATTTGCAAAAAGATGTTGGCATTAGCTATATATAGGCTAGCTAGAGTGTAAGCTTTTATTTCTTATCAATGTGGGATTCTTGGAGCTAAAGAGTTTGCTACTATGTTTTAGTTTCAAGAATCTCACATTAATAAGAAACAAAGGTTTACACTCTAGCTAGGCCTATATATAGCTAATGCTAACATTCTCTTTTGCAAATCATGGAGCTAGGGGTGCTTAGTGAGTTGAGTAGCTCGTAAACAACTCGAGCTCGACTTAGTCAAAACTCGGTTAACGCTCGACTCAAGTTGGCTCGACTCAAATTCGAGCTCGACTCAAGATCTTAATGAGTCGAGTCGAGCAAGGTCCAACTCGACTCGATAAGTTCGCGAGCATCTCATTATTGTTATTATATTTTGGTGTCTACCTTAAAAACTATGTCCAAAAAGTCTAAATGCTTGTTGAAAACTCTAGAAAAGTTCAGTAAGTTACTAGATAATTTATGTAACCCCCTAAACCCGGCTATGCGACACACATAGATCTGGAGGTCACATTAGGGTCACTAGAGCGACCCACAGAAAAAATAGAAGAAAACTCTTATAAATACATTTAAAAGTGTAAAATAACATTTCTGTTAAAACTATATTAAATTTTGTTTATACAAACTAAAATCCAAAAGACAAAATACGGACTCAATCATAAAATAAATCGTGACATACATGCCCACTAATACACAGGTACCGTACTCCACGTGCAACGCCAAGGGAACTCCAAATTGATATCGGTCATAAATCTATAATCGAGTTTTTTTAACCTGCAATGGTAAAACAAAGTGAGTTTAGGAAAACTCAGTAATACAAAACTACCAAATAATGATGTAGACAAAAGCATGTAAGGTAAAATAGATACATGGTATATTATAAAACTATCACGGTGTTTCGGGTATTCATAGGTTCCAAATACGGTTCATTTTAATTTCTTAACTATCGCCCAACTGAACTTCAATAGGTTGTTTTCCAGGACTGCATCTATAAGGCATTTACCCAGGCCTATTGGGCGTAGGTGCTGACTTAAATGGGTGTATTGGGTCCAAAATGAAATGCCATAACTGAAGTATAAAAGCCTGAATGCAGAATGTATTAACTTAACCGAAGCGTAGGAACATGATACAGTAGCAGTAAGGTATTACCCTAGCCGAAGCGTAGGGACCTAATATAGTAGCAGTAAGGTATTACCCTAGCCGAGGCGTAAGAACCTGATACAGTAGCAGTAAGGTATTACCCTAGCCGAAGCGTAGGAACCTGATACAGTAGCAGTAAGGTATTACCCTAGTCGAGGCGTAGGAACCTGATACAGTAGCAGTAAGGTATTACCCTAGCCAAAGTGTAGGAACCTGATACGGGCAGGATCACTCTAGCTGTAACTGAGGATCCGAGTACGGTCATTAACCCTGACCATTAGGCGAGGGTACCATCCTAAGGGAATACCTTAGGTCATGGGTAGAATTACCCCAACCGAAGCATGGGAAACGAATACAGGCAGAATTACCCTAACCGAAGCTAGGAACCTAATACGGGCAAAATTACCAGCCTGACCAGGGCTGAACCTTTAACACTTCATATCATAACCCAAGTACCCCAATAATCAATTCAAGCATTTCCATAGTATGTAGTAACTATCAGGTATGACAATAGTTTATCAGCAGGCTTTCAATCAGATAACAGTAACTAGAGAAATATGCTGAACATAGTGGGTATTAAGGCATAAATCATGCATAACAATGAATCATACTCAAGTTCAGAAAACAGATTCGATTATTTTTTTACTATTAGGGGTAAATTCGTCATTTACACCTCAAGGGTATTTTTGTCCTTAATAAAAATCCAAATGTTTAGAAGTCAACTCCTTTATTAACCATAATTCATTTCTGAAGTTGACAGCATTATTATTAATTTTTACCGAACTTAGAGTTATTCCATATCTTAAGACTACTTATTTGAGTATTTTAGGTTTTATCATTCTTTTGTTCCGAAGTTGAAATGGCTTAGGCATTTTAATCAGTATACTCATTTAATGTCTTATATACCATAACTATATACCAATGTTACATAAAACATGAAGTAGGTAGAAATATATTACCTCGACTCTGAGTTACATCGGTCGGCATTTGAAGTGTATTCGATTGCTCACGAACATGAATTAGTCCACCTACGTTATTTCAGATGCATGGCAAAATGAATCACATCAGAAACGAGTCTTAATAACAATAATTAGATTTAATCAAAAATAATAAATGCTAAAAAAATAGCTTAACGGGTTCGAATTTAACAAAACAGGCCTCAAAAACGGACTTAGAGCATCGAAAAACATAAAATATGGCTTTTCAGGAAAAGTTGACTTTTGGTCAAAGTCAACGGTTAACAGGCAGGTCAACGCTGACGTCAGGTCAAAGGTTAAAGATGGCGTCATGTTGACGTTAGGTCAAAGGTCAAAGATGACATCACACTAACGTCAGGTCAATGGTCAACGATCAATACTGACGCCAGTAGTCAACGATGACGTCAGTAGTCAGAGGTTTGACTCGGGCGAGTTGACTCACTGGGTTAACTCGGTCGGGTTGACCCATTGAGTTGACTTGGTCGAGTTGGCTCAGTGAGTCAACTCGGTCAACGGGTCGGGTTAGACGGGTCGGATCGGGTCGGGTCGGTCGGATTGGGTCATGTCGATTGGATCGGGTTAGGCGGTTTGGTTTAGAACCGGCTCAAGACAGAATTGGTTCAGGCCCGGTTCGCCACGATCACCGTCTAGGGTAGCCAAGAATCATCTGGACGGCGCGTGTACCCCACGCGCGGTCATACACGGCCGAAAAACGGCTCAAAACACACGTTTTTGGCCGGAATAACCTCTAGAACACTCTACCAACTCAGAAATTACACAAAATCACTTAAAAATAGCCTGAATCTCACCTCACTTACCGCTTTGATCGAACGCCGGCAAGGATTCTAACGTCGTCGGTCTGTTGATCGGCAACCAGGGCTTAGCTCGCCTTGAAGCGAGAAAAAATGGTGGCCACCAAATCACCAACAGACGATTGTAGCTGCCGATAACGACATTTTCGGGTAGTGACAACGGCGGTTGTGTGAGTGGCTAAAGGGCTTTTGCTCAGGGCTCGATGACGGTTCGATTCGTGCCTGCGGTGACTCGCACGGCACGACGGTGAGGCGGCAATGGTGATGTGGAAATCAGACGGTGAGAGAGAAAGATTTAGGGGTGAATCTGGATATTTTTAGTTCCCCAATAATAATAATAATGGGGATATGAAGGGTTACTAGCTTATTTTAACATATTTAGATACATCCAAACCAAAAAGGGTTAATAATTATTTTAAGAAGTCTTATCAATAATGAGCTTTAGCTCAATTGGTTATCCTTACTTTCCAATGCAACTAAGGTCACAGTTTCAAACCTCCTTGGCCGTAATATCATTTTTCATTTTTTTATTATTACATAGGGTGTTACAATTTACCTATAAAATATTTAGTTTTAAATTTTCATTTTTTTATTATTACATAGGGTGTTACAATATACCTATAAAATATTTAGTTTTAAATTTTCAAAACGTTTTGTATTTTCTGAGAATTCAAAAAGTTAATTTGTATTAACAAGAAATTAAAATTTAATAATGGGTAAACTACATCAGTAGTCACCGAACTATGGTTTCTTTCCTATTTTGGTCACCAAACTATTTTTTTTGGCAAAAACATCACTAACATTATGTTTCCTTCCTATTTTGGTCACCGGCTGTTAAAAACTTAACGGTTTTGCTGACGTGGAATTTTATTTTTTTTAATTTTCCATGTCATTTATTCTCTCTCCTCGTAAGCAATATATGCTATTTTATAATATTTTATTCAAACTAACAAGATGGTGACACGTGTCACTGCCTATTAGTGGAATAAAAAGAATGAAAAATCAAGCCCCTTATACAGCCTGAAAGATTCGACTAATAGGCAGTTTACACGTGTAACCATCCTATTAGGCAGTTACACGTGTCACCATCTCTCTGGCTGTATAAGGGGCTTGATTTTTCATTCATTTTATTCCACTAATAGGCAGTGATACGTGTCACCATCCTGTTACTTTGAATAAAAATATTATAAAATAACATATATTGCTTACAAGGAGAGAGAAGAAATGACATGGAAAATTAAAAAAATAAATAAAATTCCACGTCAACAAAATCGTTAAGTTTTTAACGTCCAGTGATCAAAATAGGAAGGAAACATAACGTTAGTGATGTTTTTGCCAAAAAAATAGTCCGGTGACCAAAATAGGAAAAAAACCATAGTTCGGTGACTACTGGTGTAGTTTACCCTTTAATAATTACTATTTCCTTTTTTTATTTTATTATTACTTTATGTATAAAAGTAGAAAAAGGGAAAAGTCTTCAATTCACATATAAAAAAATAAAATTAAAAAGTTAAAACTCCAAAATTCTTAAGGTATTCTCTCCGCTTGTTTACCGAAGATTGTTGATAAACTAAAAAGAGTCTCACGCTCGAATATCGACTTCATCTCTAACTTGGTCATGACAAGTTCGTTTATTTATCTCTTCGGTCCTCACATTTTTTCCGAATTTGTATGATTATATTAAGCTCTAATAGTATCACCAGATTTCACCTATATTTTAGAAAAACAAGGTAAAAATTTTGGTGAGCTTAATGAGCAATGAGTCGAGTTGAGCAACGAGATTTTTTAACAAGCACAAGTCAAGCAAAAATTTATTGAGCTTAACGAGCAACGAGATGAGTCGAGCAATAAGATTTTTAACGAGCATGAGTCGAGGACTACTCAACTCGCGATCGACTTGCTCGATAAACACCCTTACATGGAGCTAAATATTAAAGTTGATTCCTAATAGTTCATTTTTTTATTTTAGTTCTTGAATATATTGAAGATTGCGAAGTGAGTTCCTAATAGTTGGGTTCCTAATAGTTTATTTTTTTCTAGGTTCGTAAAAAATTTAAGTGGAACTCGCCAAGCATGCAAAAGAGTTTCAATTAGGACGTGTTAATCATTAATGCGATTAATTAAGTTAAAACACGAAAAAATTAAAATTTAAGGCGAGTTTAAAATTTTGAAAAAACAATATTATATACAAACTCATAGTGTTTCTACGGCGAGTTCATTGTAATAGTGTCAGTCTGGGAAATATAGAATTTTGTGTACTAATTTGATAATATTAAGATGTAGGGGGTGCTATTTTGGTCTTTTAAGAGCATCCTTAAATATGAACTTTTTTCGTAGAATTATAACACAATCATTATCCCCAAAGTGGAGCTGTATCTATAAAGACCGAGTTAAGACAGTTATTTCTTTTAATGGGTAGGTTTCCAATTCTATTATAATATTGAAGCATGTTTTCAAGATTGCTTTGCTTGCTTCTTTACCTCTATTTAATTGGACTCTGATTCGTATAAGAATCAACCAGCTTTTTCACTTGCAATTTCTTATTTATTCATATTTCAATAACATAAAAAGCAGTTTCTAAAATAGCTTTGTGTGAAAAAAAACTTAGTTTATAAAATTTAATTATTTGTTACTTTTGTTAGAGTTTGCGACTCAAATTTTAATTTAATTTGATTTGAAAATTTTACGGTGCAAAGGCTAAGCCACCTTGTACGGCCCTTGCTGCATATACAGTTCCTATATGACTATACTTCTTGTATTATTAAAAATTCGTATTAATTAAAGAAGATTTCTTGTAATCTAAAATTTCTTTCTCCTCGAGTAATATAGATAGATATATAGATCAAGGCTCAGAAGTATTATAGCCACATACCTCTTGTGCTATTCGAACTTTCAAACTAGTAAAGTTCGATGATATTCTCTTTTTTTTGTATTATATACGTATATGTATTTGATTTAGGTATTTTTAAAAGATGGCACTCTATTTTTCGTATCTTGTCAAATACATGATTAAAAATCTTTTCTACCTACGTTATCTAATCAACTAATCCAAAAGCTTGCTTTATTGTATCTTTAAAGGTGTTTTGCTTACAACTATTACATTTCATGGGAATTGGTCATGCAAATATTGGCATTTTGCTACTACTAACTCCAACCTTTACATTTCCTTCCCTATTTTATGATTGATGCAAAGCTAGTTTACCTAATCTTCTGTCCATCTATTAGACGACCATTCAAACCAATTCTCCTGTATAAATACACAAATCCCTTGGTCTCTCTCATCATAAGCATGTTCTGAACATTTCTCCTCATATTTCACCTGTCCACAACTTTCATTTGTCTAAATTTTGGTCTAGAAACCAAGTAAACAGCAAAAAACAAAGTAGGAAGCTATTAGAACCAATATGGCTCATTCTATTGGCTTTATCACAGTTCTTTCTCTTCTTGCCCTTGCTCCCCTTTGTTTTTCTGGCAACATGGTCGGAGGAGGATACCTCTACCCTCAGTTTTACGACCACTCGTGTCCGAAAGCTCAAGAGATTGTAAAACACTTTGTAGCCAAAGCTGTTGCAGAGGATCCTCGTATGGCTGCTTCACTGCTTAGGCTACACTTCCATGACTGCTTTGTCAAGGTCTTGCTTTTATATATTGCTTGCCACAAATAACAGTACTTTTAGTATATCACAAAGTAATTAATACCTTGAACACCTTGTTTTTTTTTTGACAGGGTTGTGATGCATCAATCTTACTAGACAGCAGTGGGACTATATATAATAAGCGAAAAGAGGTCGAACCCTAACCGCGATTCGGCTAGGGGATTCGAGGTCATAGATGGGATCAAAGCTGAAATAGAGAAAGAGTGTCCTCACACAGTATCATGTGCTGATATCATGGCACTAGCTGCTAGAGATTCAACAGTTCTTGTAAGTTCATCCATGCTCTAATTAGCCAAAACATTGCATTGAGTTTTAACTTCTTTTGGATTTGCAGACTGGTGGACCTAACTGGGACGTCCCTCTTGGAAGAAGGGACTCCAAAGGAGCAAGCTTGAGTGGCTCTAACAACAACATCCCTGCTCCAAACAACACATTTCAAACAATTCTCACCAAGTTCAAGCTACTAGGCCTCGACATCCTCGATCTCGTAGCACTTTCCGGTAAACTTACTCGATCCGTATTCTTGCATTCAAGAAGGCAAAACTTTAACAACATGATCAAATTCCCCCCACATGTATTTTTCATGCAGGGAGCCACACTATAGGAAATGCTCGATGCACCAGCTTCAGGCAGAGACTTTACTACCAATCAGGCAATGGAAAACCAGATTACACACTTGACCAGTCATATGCTGCTGAATTGCGCGCCCATTGTCCAAGATCCGGTGGTGACCAGAACCTGTTTTTCTTAGATTTTGTGAGCCCAGTGAAGTTCGATAACAGCTACTTCAAGAACTTGTTGGCTGGCAAGGGTTTATTGAACTCTGACCAAGTTCTGTTTACCAAAAATGCTGTATCAAGCGAGTTGGTGAAGCAATACGCTTACAACCAGGAACTTTTCTTTGAACAATTTGCCAAGCCCATGATTAAGATGGGAAATATCTCACCCTTGACAGGTTATAAGGGTGAGATCAGGAAGAATTGCAGGAAGGTTAATGCTTATTAATATTCCTTTTAAGAAGTGTATAATCTTATGATGTAAAGTTTGTATATCGTCTCCTGTCTGTTATATATTATTGTTTGCTTTCCTCCTTTTAAATGAAAATAGAATTTCATTTCTGCAATTTATTTGTATTTTGTCTTGAAAATCTTGTTTATTTTTAAATGGTCAAATTAAGTTTTCATCCATCTACTATGTTAATATTTGAAATTTAGTCCATATACTTTTAATATAATTAGATCTCCTTACTTTTATTACGTTGTTAGTTAGTTCAGATTTTAACACAGTTAATTATTCATGTTAAAAGTGATAATTTGGAATTGTTTCAAAAAGACCCTCAAGTATTCGGTTGACATGAAAAAATTTTATTGTATCAAATTACAACTCTAATTTTTTTAAGAACACCCTTAAGCATGTCTATTTTTTTTTTGAAAAAAATCATGTAATTACTTTATCAGAGTATTTATTGGTATTACTAATTTGGATTAACTAATAAAATTATAAAAGGAATTAAAGTAAGAGCCCAAATTTAGTACAGGACTAAATCTCAAATTTTAGCATAGTAGAGGGATCAAAATCAGAATTCGGCCTTCTTAAGCTGAAAAGTTTGAGCTTAACTTCAAGCCCATACCCGGCCCGTTTTTACCCCTAGGGCTTATGCAGTTATGCCTAAACCCGCTGTAACATTCATAGTTTCTCTTTCTTTCTACTTTGATGATCTCACTACAACAAACCAACGAACACCCAAACTGAAATTTGAAACAACAACAAAAAAAGGGGGAAATGAGAAATTTACGGCTTGTTTCCTCTCATTTAACACGAATCCATAAAACCCTTCTTCCGAATCCAAGAATTTCCTCTTCCATCCAATCTTCAAGCAACGTTAACCTCACTCCAACACGAAACTATACCACCCCATCACAAGAATCTGCCACGCAATCTCCTTCAGAAAACGCCTCCAAAATCGTCGATGAACTCTCCGGTTTGACTCTACTCGAAGTCATGGATTTGACCGAAGTCCTCCGCCAAAAATTGGATGTTAAAGAGATGCCGATAATGGCAATGATGATGCCCGGGATGGGATTCGGTGGGGCCATGAAAGGAGCCGGGAAAGGTGGGGCTGCTGGGCCTGGGAAAGGGGAAGATAAGAAGGAGGAAAAGACAGTTTTTGATGTGAAGCTTGAAGGGTTCGATGCGGCGGCTAAGATTAAGGTTATTAAGGAAGTTAGAGGGTTTACAGATTTGGGGTTGAAAGAAGCTAAAGACTTGGTGGAAAAGGCTCCTACTTTGTTGAAGAAAGGGGTCACTAAAGAGGAGGCTGAGAAGATTATTCAGAAGATGAAAGATGTCGGAGCTAAAGTCTCCATGGAGTGAGGTACGAGAGTTTTGGTCAACTTCGATTCCTTGTTCATTTTCAATTACTCTGTTCTTTTAAGCTCTGATTTTCTGAGTAAAGTTTATATATAATTTGATACTTTTTGAAGTCTTAGCTTTTCATAGTTGCTTAGGAAGAGATGATACATGATGGGATTTATAAGTTCTTCAGAATTGGTGCTTCTGTTAGTCTGTTTTATGCATTATATTCTCTGCGAATGTTTAGCAAATAGCAATACAAGAGATTTACCATTATGAATTGTATGATTCAATAACCTTTTGTGTACATAAATTTCAACTACATTGTTTGTTATGTACAAATGTCAATTGTCTGTGCACAGATCATTCAATTACTTGGGAAGAAAAATCTTGAAGTGATTTTTTTCATATTGCTACTATTAGTTTTCTTAATCTATCTTGATAATTAGAAACCAATAAAATTAATTCCAGTTATGCTGACATGGTAAGATTAGTTGATCAATAAATGCATACAAGATGCATATTACAATTTTATGGACTTATTTTCTTCCGGCTAGGGTGTGTTGTTTTAGAATAGTAACAGACATTGGCTGAGTGTGGGAGGTAGGGGTAAGAGGGAATGCCTAGAGATTGCATCTGCTAGTGTATTGACAACCTACGGGTCGGTTGCAATGATGACGACTAGTAAATGAACAATATTAAACTAAAATTAAAAACAACCCAGCTCTAATGATTGGGAAACATAATTTATTTTTAGCATTTGGTGAAACATACCGGGGAAGATTCAAGAACCAAATCTGAAAGATTCTTAGCGGAGGATGTGAATGGATCTCTTTGTTCTAAGGCTTATAGTCCTTTGTGACTACTTTCTTCGTTTTTGTCGAGGAAAGAAAGTCATGCGAAAAGAGTGAACATCTTGGTAGAGCTCTTCTTCCCTCACCCGGTAGCAAGATTGGAGACTACATTTACATGAATTAAAGTTTGGTTATGATCTGTTAACTGCAAGGAAAATTTGTAAAGCTTCTATTTGTCATGAGACAAGATACATAGACGTCATGAGTATGGAATTTAACTATGGGCAGATTTTGGTACAAACGAAAATATGCCTCCGCTTCACTTTATTGACTAAATTATATCATGCAATTTCATGAACTGATTGTGTTTTTTGTTTTAACTTTGCTAGATTTTCTCCGAGGAAAATGGGACAAAGATTTACATTGCATTTTCAAATGGTTCATGAAAATGCAGAGTAACTGATTTTGATTTATGATGCTTACTGTCGGGTGAAGGGGATCATTTTGGGGATTCTTGATAAAGCAGAACGTCCAGAAAAAAATAAATAAACTGATTTCCTTTGCTGCTGAATTCGATTGTCTTTTCATTTTCATTGATCGCCACTATAATTTCTTGATGATTCTAAACCAGCTGTTCTAGAGCTTTGACAATAGATTCATGTTATAAAGAATTCTTCCAGTGACCCCCTGATGGATTTCTTTTATTATTTACTGCTATGAACAAGTTTGTATCCTGGAACAAAGCTAGATCTCGTATGATATGAATAACATAATTCGAACTATTTTGATGATAATATGCCTTGTCTATGATAGAATTAAAGTCTGAATAATGTTTGTTCAATTTGTAGATAGTTTCATGAGTCCATACTTAAGATTAACTTGCTTATTTAGTTGTATTTTCAACTACTTTCCTACTCCACAATCACACTAAACAAGCATACAAAGGGTGACAGGAAACAGAGGCTAGTTATTTTCTCAGGAAAATCATGGTGAAAAACCAGAGAGTCGGCTATTCTTCAGGAAATTTGCGAAGAAACGAAAGAATTTCCTCCGAGACTTCTTGGTGTTTTTCTTGGAGAAAATGATGACCATCTAAAATAACAACTTCCTGGTTGGGAACAAGGCTCTTGAACACACTTCCCTGTACGTATTGTCTTGTACCATTTATTTTGAAATCCAGATCATTCTCGCCCACAATGAATTTCACTGGAACAGTGATTTTTGATCCTTGCCAGGGTGCAGTAAGCTCCCAATTCCTGTTTTTACCAATATGAACATTAGCTCTGCGGGGAAGAACACCTATACTATATATGAAGTAATCCATTCCGGACAAATGATCCTAAGCAAAATACGACAACGAACTTACAAGTCCATAGCACGGTAGTAATTTAAAGCTCCGGTGAATCCAGATTCCTGAAACTTGTCGGCAAAAACCTGGAGTTCTTCTTCAGTAATCCATGGTGGTAACCTTTATGGTGTCACCAGATAATCAATAATCTCCACTCCAGGAGGAGCAATCAGATTATCTGTCTGAGTAATCAGCAAGAACTTCATCACCGTCAAACAATCATACCTGGCAAATGCCCTCTCTGCTCTTCCCGGTTCCTATATAAACAAATCAACCAGGGATTAACATTATCAACCTTACGAACATCCATGTCTTCTGCTGAATCGGACGGAATTTACCTGGAATTGGGAAATGTAAAATCCATCTCCATATGTTGTAATCAAGAAATCAGCAAGTTTGGCATTCGGGTTTCTATCATAGAATGGAACAGATATGTTGATCAATCCTTTGACTCTCTCAGGCCTAAACAGGGACAAATGCCAGCCAAGAACAGCTCCCCAGTCATGTCCCACAACAAAAGCCTTGCCATAAATAGTAACTCGAAACTGTTAACATATTTGGTTTTAACACAATACAAAGCGGCAACAGAGAAGCATGTTGAAGGAAAGTGGGAAATACCTGTTGTTCCCCAAAATGGTCAAGAAGGCCAATGATGTCCCCAACAAGGTGCATGTTAGTGTAGGAGGTTGGGTTGAGTGGGGAATCCGAGTCTCCATAGCATCTCAAATCAGGAGCAACAACACGGTAGCCATGTTTAGCCAAGAAAGTGATCTGGTGGCGCCATGAATACCATATTTCTGGGAACCCATGAAGCAATAGAACTAGAGGGCCTGTCCCTTGCTCTGCTATGTGTAGCCATATCCCATTTGTTTTGATCCTTTGGTGATTCACCTCATTCATGGTCCCTCGGTTTTCTTTCAGTCTCAAGGATAAGATGAGTGATAAGTTGGTGTTCAGCAGAAACCAGTCGAGTTGATTTGTTTCTATGAGAATAACTGATAAGAAAAGGTTGGTGAGTTTGAACTTTGCTAAAAATGTCAAACTTCGAAACTAGACAAGAAGGAAACAGATTGATTACAATTTTCCTGATTTTTTTTTTCAAAAAAAGAAAAGACCAATGGGAAGTTCACGTATGTTGGTTGCTTGCAGGGCAGGGCAGGGCAGGGCAAGAACGCCGAGCAGTCAATCCTGATGTCATCATCTATCGTAGCCATTGACTTTCTCGATACATTGCACCGAGTCCTCAATAATTAAAATTTAAAGCCCTTTTCCGAGAGGAATGAGGCAAAACAAGAACCCTACTTCTAGCGGGGTAGATTCCCATTGAATAAGGGGTAAATTACACTGGAAGTTACTTAGTTATAGGTTTAATGGCAAACAAGTCACTCTTTTTTTTAAAAGTAACAATTTAGTCACTCAATTATAGGTTTAAGAATAAACCAGTCACTCTTCTTCTAAAAGTAACAATTCAGTCACTTAATTATAGGTTTAGGAACAAACAAGTCACTTTGTCATTAAAATTGAAACAAGGGTTTGGCATAATAACAATTTTAGTCCCCCGAAACTTATGTATTCTATTAATTTGACCATAATTCGAAATATTTCAATAAACTTAATCATTCATGTTTAAAATTTTCATTAGTGAAGTGATTGTGTTTACTAACAGACAACATTAAGGTCATAATGTGTTTATTCCATTAGTCTGTCAATTGTCCAATAGTAAAGTGATTGTGTATGTCGAGCTATCACATTTGTTGATTATCAGACTAATGGACAATAGCATGGAGTGTGGTAAGTAGTCAAAAGATGTGTCAAGATGGTGTAATGTCGGAATTTTTAAATATGAAGAGTTAAGTTTAATGAGTTATTTTGAATTAGGACCAAATTAATAGAATGTATAAGTTTTAGAGACTAAAATTACTATTATACCATGCCTTTGTTTCAATTTTAATGACAAAGTGGCTTGTTTGTCACAATTTATTCAATGACTGAAATGTTACTTTTAAACGAAAAGTAACATTTTTTTAGAAGAGTGACATGTTTGTTCTTAAACCAATAAGTGATTCAATTGTTACTTCTAGAAGAAGAGTGACATGTTTGTCACTAAATATATAAATAAGCGACTTCTAACGTTTTTTTATCCTTGAATAATTTATCTTGGGGGAAAGATGGGTGTGTTAGATTTTCAAAGTTTAGATAGCAACGAGGGTCCGTTTCTTGGACCATAGAATTGGAGTTATTTAAAATTTGGGTAAAGTACACTAGTGGTCACCGAACTTTTACGACGCGTTTTTTTAGTCACCGAACTTTTGAAACTTTCATCGGGGTCACCCAACTTTTAGTCGGCTTTCATTTTGGTCTCTCCCGTTACCCTCTGTTGAAAAATGATGATGTGGCACGTTAACTTTTTTTCTTCCTCAATAAAATAATATACTTTGTGAGTCCCACTACTGATTAAACCATGTGAAATTCTCTTTCTTCTTATTCTTCTTCAAATTTCTGCAACTTCCTTCCTTATTACACCCAACACACTGCTTATCAAACCAACTGATAAACTCTTTGTTTGATTTGCAACCTGAAAAATGGGGCCTACCTCCATTTCAAGATTGTAAACCTCTTGACACCTTCATCTTCTTCTTAAAATTGTGGTTAGTAACCTTGACTTAATAAATAGTATTCATAGGAATATGATGATGTGACATCAGAGATTGAAGGAACTTTGCCAACAAAACCTTGGGCAGAGTATTGGAATAGATGGACAAATCGACTAAAACAATTACCATATCATTTTTATCATCAACATTAATATATATTGTATACTTTGTTAGAATGACTGAGATTTAACAAAGAATAATAGTTTGCTATATTATTAAAGAAATCCACTACATAGAGTTAGACCAGTCAAATTATATCTGCAAAGTTAGTTTAAGGTTGACCATATGGAAAACTTTGATGAATGAGGCTTCTTTGTTAGGGGCCCTTATTGCCTTTAATTGCGCCAATATCTTGAGGCTACTAATAATTCCCCATGGCCGACCCAATTTTTATTACACAAGTAATCAAGTTGACATTTAACAAAATCTGTGTATCATCACATTGTGGGGATAAAAACTTTGGCCCTCTCCCAAATTCCATTAATCCCAGACCTTCTCCTCTACCTAATTAAGAAAGTAGAAATGCAAATTTATATATAGGTGTAGGTGTCGAGCCAAGACAAGAGATGGATATAGATGACTAAAGTTTAATGTTTCATGCTTTTATTGAAGCCGAAACCTGACAAAATTAAGGTACAATGGGAGTATAAAGAAGGAGTGACATTTCTTTTCTTGATTAGGTGTGTATTTACCAATACTTTGTGGGATATTTTTTTCTTCAAAGTTTGTAGTTTTTATGAAGGAAAAAGGGTTTTAAGAGAGGTAGATAGCAATTGAAACTTTTGCATAGGGTTCCACAAGGTTGGTCTTTCTCTGGGTCATCTTGCTCTTTGATGGCTTCTTGTGGAACAAATATATATCACCCATTCCTTCCCCTACCTTTATGTATTACTTCCCAATGTGCTATGGTTCATGCATCATACATAAAAAACTAGGGTCATACTAACCCTCATTCAAGCATTTTAAACTATTTTTAAGGAATTTAACAAAGAACACATAGCTCTTAATAAGAAGAGTTCACCAAGCAAAGAATATAGCCTCATAATGGGAAAAATTCGTCAAGAAAAGAATATATAGTTTGTAATGAGAAGAAGTCGCCCCATCAAAAGGTACAAAGTTCCTAATAAGAAGAACTCGCCTAGTAAGGAATGAAGCATTCACAATGAAAAGTTCGTTTTTGAAGAATAAGAACTCTTGAATGAGAAGAGCTTGCAAGTTCGTCACTGTTGTAGAAGAATAGAATTAGTATTTCCAAGAAGAATGAATGAGTTCCTAATAAGAAGAATTAGTTCAGACTTCAGGGTTAGTGTAACACCCTCGACCTGGATGTTACATTTGGGCCTCAAGACCAAACCAAAAACCATAAAATTTTTCAAACTGGGTTTAGCCCAACAAGATATTTCTTAAAAGCATTTAAAGCCAATAGTTAAAAATATAGTTGAATAATCAAAACGGTACAAACGAGCTCCAATTTATTTTAAAACATTTGAACATTCGATTTGATTAATACAATTTCAAAAGTAAGAATTACAAGCTCGACCACGTAAGGCCCTATGAATACATTGCCCACTAAACACAAGTATCGGACTCTAGAGATCACCATATGCTAGAATCTCGTATTGATAGTACTCCCCAATCCCACGATTAACAATCAACCTACACACGAAAACAACAATTCTGAGAGCTGAGCTTACAAAGCTCAGTGGTACACATCTACTCTACTATACTTCATGCTAATCATAAACATAAGCATGCAAGCTAGTATGAGCAATAAGGAGAGATAAATAAACACGTGGAGCTACCACTAGTCATCTAAACACATGCTCTTAACATATCAAGACATCATACATGGCCCATAAGGCCCAACCATACTCGAGATCACACCATATCATTCTAGCTAAATCACACAAAATTATACCATAAACCTGGACTAAAGCCCGATGCCATATAACCTCAAGAACGTACACTCTCTCTAGAAGAGGCCCGATGTTACACAGCCTCAGGTACGTACACTCTCTCTAGTGAGGCCCAATATCACATAGCCTCAGGAATGTACACCTACACTCGACATCTCTCCTCGAGTGTCTTCGAATGAGGCCTGATGTCACACAGCGTTGGAAATGTACATTCGATATCTCTAACCATGGTGTTGCAACACTTTTTCTCTAAGTATCCGGATCCCATAAATCAAAAGTGACTCAACCAACCAAGTGTCCAAACTGCACACAATATTGGCACAATTACCAAATGACACACAGTATAACTCGATCCACCAAGGATCTTCTATGGTTGCTATTACAACAAGTCACCTAATTAAGTTTACCAACTTGTTAATGCGTTATGGAAATGTACACTAATTGTCCACATTAATTATCTTATTAATCCATGTCATCCTATTTATATCCTATGTCAATTTTCATATTTTATTTAGTATTATAGATTAACTCGTTTAGTGGGTACCGATACTTGAACCGAGTATCGATACGATACCCCTAGGTACCAGTACTCACAAGCATATCAATACTGATATAACCTACTAGAAATCCTTAATTTCCACAAGTACTGGCATGAGTCAACCCGTACCGATACGGTCCCCGATCGCGTACTAGTACCGCCAAAGCTCGTACCGATACCCTATTCACAAATTTGTATTATTCCCTCAAATTATGATATTTCCATGATTTATTTGATTCCTAAAGCTTATGGAGTCATTAGGGTTTCTTTACTAACAAATTTAATACATTAATATTAATTACCAGCTTCATGATTATTTATTTGAATATTACCAGTTATCAGTCCATTAGTATAATTTCCATCGAACATGCCAATTCATATTTCAAGCACTCAAGCAACACAACATGTAAATCAATCAATAAGATAATTATATGAATATTCAAACGACCCTACACAGTCTTTAAAGCTCATAATAGTCTCGAATGTTCTCAAGCTCATCATGTATCTCAATATTTACCAAGTCATGTAAAATCAGTCTCAACACATGATTATTTTCCTCTATCTATTTTGCAAACACTAACAAGCAAGGCACTTATACTTATGGTACTCATGAAGTATTTTGGATTTTGAGTTGTACTAACCTCAAACGATTATCGATAAATCCTCATTCAAGGTTTTTGATACTCTACTTGGTCCGATATCTAATCTCGAATAATCCTCATATAAAAATAAATATGAAAATAAATTAATTTTATGTATCCCATGTTCAATTCATAATGTCAAATGTATAAAAATAGCTTATCGGGCTCGATTTTGGCAAAATAGATTGTGCCAACAACTCAAAACGTCGAGAAACCCTCAGGTAGGATCCCTAAAAAAAGTCAATAGTCGGTATGCTGGTCAAAGGTGGTCAAGGGTGTTGGTCGATCTGGTACAACGCAGGTGCACAAAAGCTATGGTGCATCGCGGGCACAAATCCACTGTGGTGTAGATGCACAACATCAGTGTACACCTGCCTATTGCAGCGCAAGCCCAAACACAGTTCTCCCGCAATGAGCTTCAGTCCCCCAATTCTCCACCGATGAGTCAACTAGTGGTATGGTTTGTGGCGGTGACGGCCAGAACCCTACGGTCTAGCTTCTACGACTCATCCTCACTCTGGAAAACGATGGCTCCGACATCAAAGAAAAGACTATCGATTAACTCGTCTCATCAAACTGAAGACGATAGTGGTGGCGGTGTAATCTACGGCAACTTTGGTGGTCGTAGATCGAGGTTAGAAACTTTCCTCCTTACTTTTCTCTCTCCCCAAAATATCTTCTCTTCTTTTTCTTCTCTTTTCCCATCCCATCAGCCATATTTTTATTTAAAATACTATCTAATTATTTTTTATTAAACAATAAATAAACACACACAATCTTCCTTTTTACCCCAAGTCTAAATTCAAATATTCTTGATTTGGGCTCCCAAACATAAGGCCTAATTTGCAAAACTCGAAACTTGGTTCGTTATAACTCTCCCCACCTTAAAAGAAAAATTTGCCCTCAAAATTTATATCGGTAAACCAAAGAAGATGTTAAAACTTTTATAACTCTCCAACATTCTCAAACATATCCTGCTGCGCTACTCTGATCTCTCGCAACACTTATCAACTATAACCCTTGTCTTCTAATGATATAAACATAATCTCAACTTATTCTTGTTTTAGAAGGAATCCATCTTCACTCAGTACATTACAAACGTCAAGCAAAACCTAAAGCTATCACACGAATACATCATCAAAGAAACTTAACTTACACCGTAGAACCCAAAAGATTGACGCACACAAAATCCTTCCACAACTCTGTATGATCTAAAGGAACATGAGGTTGAACAACTGTTATAACCAAAACAAAGCAATCCCTCTTGTTGTGACTCCCTGAAAGAGACTCTAACTCGAATGACATCCTTTGTCAATATCATTGCTTTCCCGATCCAAGACTTCTGAAAATGAATGATGTTTCAACTCGTCTCAAGAACTTACCTTAAACTCATCATGATAACTCATATCGGCAATTAAAGCTTCTCCCATTAACTCGGTTCATGCAAGAATCTTACGCTCCAAACTATAACGTATCTAAAAAACACTATTTGTACCCTCACTAGGATCTTTCATCACAAGAAATCCCACCAAGGGATAAGGCTCCATCACGAACCTCGAGTTTCGCGTCAAAAGGTAGAATGTACACACCGCAATGTCGTACAACCCAATCCACAACCAAACCAAGCAGACTTCCTCTTTGGATCTTACCTTTGCTAAAAATATCAAATAGTACCTACCAAGAAATATCATTACTCAACAAAATCCTATCGAAACTATGCATTCACCAATCCTTTACAAGATCCATGGTCATCCATTTAATTTCCACTAAGAAACATCAAAGCATCATAACAACATTGAAGAACTCGATGTTAGACTCCCAACTAAGGGCAAGTCAACCCCTTATCACTATCTCAAACACACGACTCTACACTGTCTCCCAAATCATGTGGTGAAAGCTTAGTACAAAGTGCCGCTCTCAAAATTCATCATATTCTAACCAATGTACCATATAAGAAGAATCCCTTGCCTTGACATGTATTTCCCTAAAACACTTACAATAAGATCTCAAAGTCCATCAGAAACCATCAGACCTAAATCCAATCATAACACTGTGTCCTCTTAAATAGAATTAGATGCTATTTATTACGGCTTCTAAAGCAATCAATCCTTAACTTGAAGCTTAACTAACTAAAAAACACACAGGTATCAGTAATGATTGATCGGTACTAACACTAGATGAATTGAATACTGGTACCGTATAAAGCTAGTATCACTATTCCCTTATATAACCATCACTTGCGATCCTTGATTGCCCCACATGGGCAACATGATACTCTAACCCGAACTAACTCAATACAATCCATTACTTATCAAGTTCACTTTACTTAGGTGATGATTGATCACACGATCAACAACTCTTAATTAATTTGACTCACGTTGTTGTCTAAATCTCAAATTCCTTAAAGATCAAGTACCTAAAACTTCACACTATTGGGGTAGGCACATCATTCCCTCTTTTAGCACAAGAATTACAGCTCTGGCAATACAACAAAACATCTTTGAAGATTTCAAAATCTTATTTGACTCAATCGAGTCAGCATTATTTTCACAACAAAATTGTCTCACACAACTCAGATCTCCACCAATGTTCCCCAGCTCATTCCAAGGAAACAATGATACAAATCAAAAGCATTTCAAAGTCTCAAACCCTTGCTTCCCTGACTGATTACACGGTAATTAAACTTTCCCACACACAAGGTCATTATCTTTTTAGTGCTCATATTTCTATATTCTTATACATTCACATGTGTCATGCAAAGTATCAACTTACAAACGAGAGACAACACGGTGGCCCCCACCTTATCATAGTTGAAACACCTCAAATGTCACTGTAGACATCAACGTTACAATGACACTCCCTAAAGAGAGAAATCCTGTAACGCCCCGATTTCAGTCCTAGATGTTAGCTAGATCGATTAGATGGTTTAGGGGAATCGGATTAGGTGATTCGAGCTAGTTTCGAAAATTCATTCTTAATAAATAGTTTTTTGTTAAAAAATATGAAAATATATTAGAAAATGTATGATTAATATTTTAAGGGTTTTGGAAAACTCAATTTGAAGAAATAAAATTAGATTTTGGTACATTTTGGTCCGGTGACTAAAATGTAAAGTTTCAAAACTGTTTTGGTTACTAAATCGTAAAAGGGTCAAAACTTAGAATCTTTAAGGATCTAATTTACCAAAGTTTTTAATCAGATTTTCCCTTAATTTAGGCTATTTTAAATGGTTTTTTAAAAATTATTAAATAAAAATAAAAGAGATTTGATTAAAAGGATTTTAATAACCAATTTTATTTTCTTACGTAACTACTTTTGCTTTCAGCTTTTCTCTCAACTTTCTTAGCAGCCAAACTATCAATTTTACTCCAAATTTCTCAGGAAACATTCATTTTAGATTTCCTTTTGATTTCCTAATTGATTCATTTGATTTGTATACCAAATCCTATTTTCTTTCTTGAAGATTTCACTCAAAATCTTGCCAATTAAGGGAAAAACCAGCAATTAGAGGTTATTTTCATTTTTTCCCTCTAATTAGAGGTTCTTTATTGAAATTCCCAAGTTCTTGATCCTTTACAACTGATTTTTGTTATGTTTTTATGATTAAATCATGATTTTAAAGTTTTAATTGAGTTTTGATGAGAAATTTGATGAATCTTGATATGGATCTAGTTTTGTGTTGATTCTAATTGATTTAGATAATTTAGAAGATGTCTTTTAATGTTATGGGAAGAGATTAACAAAAAGAATCCTGAAACTAAGTGAATTGCTGATTTTATAGGTTGTAAATAGTTAGATTTTGAGGTGATCTTGGTGTTAGAAGATTGTTGGAGGTATAAGGTTGATGTATTATTTTTTTGATGTTAATTTATGATGTTAAGATGTTAAAATAGTTAGGTTTTGGCTGGGCTTTGTTTAGGTTGAATTTGGTGATCTTGTAGGATTCCTAAGAAATTCTTCGATTTCTTCTGGAAGCAGATGATTATTCATACGCTTCTCACGTTCCGTGAATAGCCGGGACATTGAGAAATATCCAGAAAGGCATTTAGGGAATCGGTCTGATTCTATCTCTGTTCATTCCGTTTGAAGAAAGGAAGGATCCCAAAGAATCGATCTTTCTTTTAGTTGTTGAATCTCAAATGTTTTAAGGAAGCGATTGATGGTCTGTGGTGAGGTGAATTTGAAGAGATGTGTTTCTGTGTTTAGAGATGCATGGAAATGCATTAATCCTCTATTTTTGTGTGGGTAAAATAGGAGAGATAGATCCTTGATCATTTGGAGAGGTTCCGAAGGCTTCAGAAATTTAATTTCACATCAGCTAGTAGAGCATTATGTTGTCGGTGAGTGGAAACATAGTTTACTACTTTTAAAAGGTTTGAAGATGGTCTTTGGGAGTTTAGATTAAGTTTGAAATACTTTTCTAAGCTCGAATTAAGTATTGGTTGATCTTGCTCTCGTTTTCGATTTCAAAAATTACAATCTTATGCACATGTTTATGGTTTTGATTACTTACTGCTATATGCATTTTTTAGAAATAAAAGATGTCGCAAATGATCATATATGTTGATTATTTAGTATGGAAAATGGTTTATGAAAAGAGTTTTAGGAATGCTAGAATACACGGTTTAATATATTGGAAATTGGTTTGATTTGATACATATGTAAAACGGTGAGGTAATGTGGTTTTATAGAGTATATTGGCAAGTGGTTGAGATTAAAAGTTATTGGATATAGTTCGCTAGCCATAAGTTTAAAGTGCACTATAATAAGTTGCCTCATGTGTGTCGAGGGGTCAAGAGTGTGCCATGCTCCACCATGAGAACCGTATCGGCCGAGGGGTCAAGAGTGTGCCAATTCTCCCACTTGTGAATTTATACATCATAACCGTTGAGGGCTGCTCAAGTTTGAGGATGTATGTGAAGTGGTCGAAGGAACCACTTGGGAAATCTGTGTATCCGATTTGTTTTTGTAAATAGTTTGAAATGGTTTTTGGGTCACTTGAATGCAAATATATGATATAATGTATCATGAGAAATGGATTATATTTTGTATAATATGGTTTATACATGAGATGCTCTTTAAGCTTGCTATTTTTGAGGTTTTAGCATGAGAAATCTTAAATTGAGGTTTATGCTAGAAATCCATGATACATGTGTTGCAATTGTTTAAAAGTGCATATTTGTAAAGTTTATAGAAACATGAGATGTTTTGGCATAAGCTTTAATATTTATTTGGAAACAAAATGGTTTTAAATGCAAAATGATCTCTACCCTTACTAGGCTTTATAAGCTTACACTGTCATTTCTCATCAATGCAGATAAGTAAGCCTTTTGGACAGCAAACAAGCAAGAGGAAATCCAAGGGCGAAGCAATTTCAAGTATGGTTTATAAATACTATGTAGTAATAAGAGGCTGACCAAGTTGTAATTGGGAGGGTTGTTTTGGTTACTTCCTGGATTGGACAAGTTACATTTGATATTTTGGACTTGTATGAGGTTTAATAACTTGCTTTGAGGGGTTGGGATATGTTTTGCATGCTTGGGTAAAGATCATGCCTATAGGATCTTTGTTGGGTTTTGCTATGATGTGAATGATCCTCTACCATGACTATTTGATTGTGGAAATGTTACTATACTTGTTATATGATGTTTAAGTAATGTTTGAAGCATGTTAGATTGAGCCAAAGATTCATATGTTCGACCAAGAGGTCATTATAGGCCATGGATCGGTACACGAGGTTTATCTCGGCTCAAATCTATGCAAAATTACACAGGCTTATTGGTACGCCTTGTGGCCGTATCGGTATACATAGCAAACAAATTACAATGCTGTCGGTACATAGACAACTGTATCGGTACACCATTTTGCTACTAGAATCCCTTATTTTTTATATCGAACAATCGTATAGGTACGCTTGAAGACCGTACCAATATCCTTTGTAAAATGTACCTGTATCGACATGGGCAAGCAACGTACCAATACCCACTTAGTTATTTTTGGTAATGTGCTTTTTGAAGTTTGAATCTTTGTAGTTTAGTCCATATTTTTTGATCATGCAATTAAATTAGTTTGGGTGATTATTTTAAGTTGAAATTTAACTGGTATGCATGAAACCTGACTAATTAAGGTTTGGTAACTTTGAATCTAAGAAAGTCTTCATAATTTTCTAAAATTTCAATTTGGTCCCTTAAGTGCAATCTTGTTCAATTGGATGTCAATTTGACGCCCGATTGAGTTGTAAATTTCACCGCTGCTAGTATGATCACCTTAGGACTTAATTATGTATTTAGATAACGTAAAATGAAAAAAATGGACTATTATCTATGTAATTCTTTAGCTCGCTCGGTTCGGTCTAGCATCTAGGCCAGGTCAAGGGGTTATATTTGTTGGTATTAGAGCTAGGTTATAATTTTTTGAAGGTGGGTTATGGTTGTTTGATGTATTGTTGTTGTATGATTCTGTTGTTTAGCATCCACAATATATGATTTTGTGTGTTTATGTTTGAAATGTGTTGTGTTAGGGTAAAAGCTTGAGGATACATTACCTTATTACTACAAGTGTAAAATGATTTTTGTTTTGAAACGTAAGCATTTGGACCCTTGCTTCAAGCTGGCCTAATTGTTTTGTTTTATTGCATTATTATGCTTTAGACTCATATTTTTTAGAAACAGGACCGAGACGAGAGATGAGAGATTATATGGGTAGTGTTATGGATGGGCATAATGATGAGTTGTCTCTGCCTCCATCGATTCCTCATGTTGGTGCTGGAGTCGAGGGTGGTGTGCCTCAGGCACCGCAAGGACCAATTTTTGGGGATATGACACTGTTGATCCAGGCGATGATTGGAGCGTTTCAAGCAGCTATGGCTAGAGTGCTAGTACTTGCACTGGCACATGTGGCAGCTATTAATACTGGGTCTTCCATTAAAGCGTTTGTATAGTTTTGGAGGTATCATGTTTAGGGGTTTAGCTCTAAAGGTAGCTAAGGAGTGGTTCGCCAGTATTGAGAGGATTCTTGGACATATAGAGTGTACAGATGTTCGTAAGTTGGGCTACATAGTATCTTTGCTTTTGGGGGATGCTTATAGCTGGTGGACGACTTCTATTGCAGGTATGGCACCTGTAGATGTGACATGGGAGTTTTTTTGTGTTGCTTTTGGGAAGAAGTATATGGGTTCTTAATATTAGGATAATAAAGCGGGAGTTTATGACATTGGTACAGGGGAACATGTCTGTGTCGGAGTATGAGGTCCAGTTTGTTCGGTTGAGCCAGTATGCACTTGAGCTGGTTTTTGATGAGCGACAACGATGTGATCGTTTTTGATATGGGCTGGTTAAGGAAGTGAAGACCTATATGTTGAATTTCGATAACATGGAGTTTGATGTCTTGGTTTCCCGAGCTAAGGATATAGAGCAAAATCTGGGATTGTTCATCGATTGGGGATTTTTTCTACTAGAAAGAGAATTACCGAGTCAAATATTGGCATAGATCGGTATAAAAAGCATCAGGATATGAGGCATCATCCTGATCAGAGACGTGGTGGGGGTAGTGCTGGACATGGACAACACAGTTACAGTACTTTTGTTCGAGCACCTGAGTGTGGGAGATGTGGTAGGCAACATTTAGGGGAGTGTTGGGGTACTCTTGGTACATGCTTGAGCTGTGGTTCGCGAGATCACATTAGGCGTGATTGTCCGTAGTTGGTTAGGGATGGACAGGCTCCTACACCTACTATTGTACCGCAGAGAGACCGTGGGCACGGTTGAGGTAATTTTTAGCATAGAGAGGAAGTTCAGATGACAGTTGCTCATACCGTGGTGGTTCAACCTGAGGGTGGTGGACCGACAAGGTTCTACACGCATCGTGTGGGAGGGAATGATACAGATATAATTACATGTATATTTACTTTGCAGTCCATATCATTACTTTCTCTGATAGATTTTAGTTTTACACATTCATACATCTTGCATGAACATGCACGTTTGCTTGATATACCTGTAGAGGCATTAGATGTGGGTATGCGAGTAACTAATTCTTTTGGAGAGACAGTAATCGCTAGGAGGTTGTTTATGAGATGTTCTTTGATGGTTCAAGGTCATGTGTTTGCGGCTGATTTGATGGATTTGCTGTTTCCTGGTTTTGATGTAACCTTGGGGATGGATTGGTTGTCTGAACATAGGGGCTGTGGTCGATTTCGAGACCAAATGGGTTTCATTGTTAAATTCATGTCCAATGTAGTCTTAGTTTTGAAAGTGCAGAAGTTGTTGGAGCTTTGGGGTGAAACATATCTAGCTTATGTTATGAACCCAAGTATGAAGGAGGTGCGAGTCCAGGATATCCGCACCATTTGCGATTTTCCATGGGTGTTTTCAAAGGAGTTGCCTGGACTACCACCAGATAGAGAGGTAGAGTTTTGTATTAAGAGATATACGGATACGACTCTAGTTTCGATTGCATCGTATCGCATGGCACTAAAGGAGTTAAAGGCGTAGCTTTAGGAGTTGCTGGATCGTGGTTTCATCTGACCTAGTGTATCACCGTGGAGAGCACTGGTGTTGTTTGTGAAAAGAAGGTTGGAACGATGAGAACATGCATTGATTATCGGTAACTGAACAAGTTGATGATGAAGAATAAATATCCTTTGCTGAGGATTGATGATTTGTTTGATCAGTTTTGGGGAGCTAAGATGTTTTCTAGGATTTATTTGAGGTCTAGGTATTATCAGTTGAAGGTGAAAGATAAAGACAGGCTGAAAATAGCTTTTTGCACGTGCTACGGGCATTATGAGTTCTTAGTGATGCCGTTTGGATTAACTAATGCACCCGCAACTTTCATGGACATGATAAATCAAGTATTCCATGAATTTTTAGGTCAATTTGTGGTGGTTTTCATTAATGACATTCTCGTATACTCTCGTAATGAGGAAGATCATGATCACCACCTACGGATTATGTTGCAAATTCTGTTGGATAATAAGTTTTATGCTAAGCTGAGCAAGTATGAGTTTTGGATTAAAGAAGTGGTTTTTCTTGGGCATTTTGTTTAGGTAGACGGTATTTGCGTGGATCTGCATAAGATTGAAGTAGTTGTGAATTGGAAGCAACCTAAGTCGGTGACAGAGGTTTGTAGTTTCTTGGTGGTTAGTAGGGTATTATCGTAGCTTTGTGGATGGTTTCTCGAAGGTTGCTGCTCTTTTGACGAAGTTGTTGTAAAAGGATGCAAGTTTTGAGTGGACGGAGGGTAGACAACAAGCTTTTGATAAGTTGAAGGAAGTTTTGATGCAAGATTCGATCTTGATTCAACTTGAACTGAGGAAAGAGTTTTTAGTGTATAGCGATGCATCCTATATTGGTTTAGGGTGTGTGTTGATGCAAGAAGGTAAAGTTGTGGCTTATGCATATAGACAATTGAAGGAGCACGACTGCAACTATCCTATGCATGATATAGATGTTGCTGCGGTGGAGTTTACGTTAAAGATTTAGAGGCATTATCTGTATGGTGAGAAGTGTATTGTGTATACGGATCACAAGAGTTTAAAGTATCTAATATAGCAAATGGAGTTGATCTTAGGCAACAAAGATGGTTGGAGTTGCTCAAGGATTATGGTTTGATGATTGAGTATCATCTAGCTAAGGCTAATGTTGTAGCTGATGCCTTGAGTAGGAAGGTTACGGTGGAGCTGAGGGTAATGTTTGCTCGGTTGAGTGTGATGCGGGAAGATGGTTTGTTGGCTGAGTTGCAAGTGAAGGCATCGTTGTTGTAGTAGATCAAGGAGAAACAACTATATGATGATTTGTTGGCACAACATGTCAAAGATATAATAGATGGCAATCAGATGGATTTTTGTTTTCATGATGAGGGAGTTTTGTGTTTCAAGAGTCGCATGGTTTTGCCGAAAGATGAGGAGTTAAGACACACTATCTTGACTGAAGCACATTCGAGTCCTTTTGCTATGCATCCGGGAAGTACAAAGATGTATCATGATTTGAAGAATGAGTATTTTTGGGTTGGTTTGAAGAAGGATGTAGTGGATTTTATTGCTCGTTGTATAGTATGTCAGCGTGTTAAGGCCGAGCATTAGTTTCCTTTTGGGTTGTTGCAACTGTTGAGGATTCTGAAATAGAAGTGGGAGAGAATTACCATGGATTTTGTGTCCGGTTTGCCTTTGACGCCATCAAAGAAGAATTCCGTTTGGGTGATTGTGGATAGGTTTATGAAGTGTGCACATTTTCTGGCTGTGCATACGACGTATACTTTGGATACGTTGGCAGAGTTGTATGTTACTGAGATTGTGAGGTTGCATGGGGTGCCTAAGTTTATAGCATCGGATAGGGATCCACATTTTACAGCAAGGTTTTAAGAGTGTTTGCATAAGGCTTTGGGTACGTGGTTAAATTTCAGTACTTTTTTCATCCTCAAACGGATGGTCAGTCTAAACGTGTTATCCAAGTGTTGAAAGATATGTTGCGGTGTTGCATCATTGATTTTCAGGGAACGTGGGAGAAGCAACTACCATTGGTGAAGTTTCCCTATAACAATAGTTATCAGGCTAGTATTCAAATGGCTCCGTATGAAGCTTTATATGGTAGAAGGTGTCGTACGCCACTTTGTTGGGCAGAGGCAGGAGAAAAGTATGTTTCCTTGCCTGATGTGCTAAAAGACACTAATGAGAAGGTGAAGCTTATTAGTGATTAGTTGAAGGAATTCGGATCGACAAAAGTCATATGCTGACTTGAAGCATTGGGAGATTGAGTTTGCGATTAGAGAGTGTTTCTTAAGGTTTTGCCTTGGAAGTAGGTATTGAGGTTTGGACAGAAGGGCAAGTTGAGTTCAAGGTTCATTGGGCCTTATGAGGTGTTAGATCATGTTGGTCCAGTTGCTTATAGGTTAAGGTTGCCTACGGAGTTAAAGAAGATACATGATGTTTTCCATGTATCGATGCTTCAGAGATATAGATCGAATCTATCACATATGATGCTTGTTAAGGAGATTGAATTGAATTTGGATTTGACATATGATGAGGAGCCGTTGAGAATTCTGGATTCTAGCAGCAAGGTTCTTCGTGGAAAGACCATTGAGTTGGTAAAGGTGTTGTAGCGATATCATGGCGTAGTGGAAGCCACCTGGGAAAGTAAGGAGGACACGAAGAACCAATTTCCTTACATTTTTCCATTAGATAAATTTTGTGGACAAAATTTCTTAAGAGGGGGAGAGTTGTAACTCCCCGAATTTGGGCCTAGATGTTAGCTAGATCCATTAGACGGTTCAGGGGAATCGAATTAGGTGATTCGAGCTAGTTTTGGGAATTAATTCTTAAAAAATAGTTTTTGGTGAAAATAAAATATGGAAAAATATTAGAAAATGTTTTGGAAAACTCAATTTGAAGAAATAAATTCAGATTTTGGGACATTTTGGTCTGGTGACTAAAATGTAAAGTTTCAAAACTGTTTTGGTGACTAAATCGTAAAAGGTTCAAAGCTTAAAATCTTTAAGGAGCTAATTTACCAAAGTTTCTAATCAGATTTTCCCTTAATTTAAGCTATTTTAAATGGTTTTTAAAATATTATTAAATAAAAATAAAAGATATTTGATTAAAAAGATTTTAATAACCATCTTCATTTTCTTACATAACTACTTTTGCTCTCAACTTTGCTCTCAACTTTCTTAGAATCCAAACTATCAATTTCACTCCAAAATTCTCAGGAAACATTCCTTTTAGATTTCCTTTGGATTTTCTAATTGATTCCTTTGATTTCTACACCAAATCCTATTTGATTTCTTGAAGATTTCACTCAAATCTTGCCAACTAAGGGAGAAATCAACAATTAGAGGTGATCTTCATTTCTCTCCTCTAATTAAATGTTTTTTTATTGAAATTCCCAAGTTCTTGATCCTTTACAACTAATTTTTGTTATGTTTTTATGATTAAATCATGATTATAAAGTTTTAATTGAGTTTTGATGAAAAATTTGATGAATCTTGATATGGATCTAGTTTTGTGTTGATTCTAATTGATTTATATCATTTATAAGATGTGTTTTAATGTTATGAGAAGAGATTAACAAGAGGAATCCCGAAACTAAGTGAATTGCTAATTTTCTAGGTTGTAAATAGTTAGATTTTGAGGTGATCTTGGTGTTAGAAGGATGCTGGAGGTATAAGGTTGATATATTGTTGTTTGTGGATGTTAATTGATGATGTTAAGATGTTAAAATAGTTAGGCTTTGGCTGGGCTTTGTTTAGGTTGAGTTTGGTGATGTTTTCGGATGTTTTAAGGAAGCGATTGATGGCTTGTGGTGAGGCAAATTTGAGGAGATGTGTTGCTGTGTTTAGAGATGCATGAAAATGCATTAATCCTCTGTTTTTGTGTGGGTAAAACAGGGGAGATAGATCCTTCATCCTTTGGAGAGGTTTTAGAGGCTTCAAAAGCTTGATTTTGTATCGGCTAGTGGAACATTGTGTTGTCGGTGAGTGGAAACGTGGTTTACTGCTTTTAAAAGGTTTGAAGATGGTCTTTGGGAGTTTAGATTAAGTTTGAAACACTTGTCTAAGCTCAGAAGTAAGTTTGGTTGATCTTGTCGCAAGACCGAACCGAGAAAGCTATATTAGGGTTTGCCGAGACATACCCCAAAGAATTACAATTGAAACAGTCTATTTTTTTATCTTATCGTAAGGCATATTTAAGTCCTAAGGTGATCGTGCTGATTGGGATTCAAGTTACAACTCAATCGGGCGTCAATTCGACATCCAATTGCTTGTATTCACATTACAAGGACTAACACGTAATTTCTAATATTTTCAAGGACTTCTAGAAAATTAAAGTTACCAAACCTCAATTAGTCATATTTAATGCCTTCATTTTAATTATCATCTCAAAATAGCCATTCAAACTCATTTAATTGCATATTTAAGAAACATGGACCAAAATGTTTGAAAGCAACTCAACTGAATTAACGGCTAGCGTACCGGTACGGACCTCTACTGTATCGTAATGGTACATAAAGACAAAGGCATACCGATACAGTCCTCAAGCGTACCGGTACGGTAACCTGTGTACCAAAACCCACCTTCATTTCTAGCTATGCGTACCGATATGGTTACCATGTGTATCGGTACGCCTAGGAAATTTTAAACAATCTGAGCCGAGACAGGTCCCTGCGTACCGATCCCTGAGGACCCGTATCAGTTCGGACAGACCTGTAATGACCTTTAGGTCCAGCATAGATCACTTTGGCTCAATTGAACACCGTTAATTCAATGTCTAATCATCATATAACATCACAAACTTCAAATCCTCCATCATGGCAACATAGTAAGAGACTATACTAAGCATGTCGTGATCAAACATCCTCCTAAGAACATGGTTTCTACCCAAGCATGCATCTTGTTTCCCAAACCCCTCAAAACCAAGTATAAAGCATCATACAAGTCTAAAACAATAATCCAAACTTATACAAATAGGGAGTAACCAAAATACATCCACCAAAACAACCCGGTCACATTGCCTTCTTATTACTACTTAGTACTATTGAAACCATACTTTGAAATATATCAACCCTTGGATCTTTCCTCGCCCACCTACAATCTGAGAAGTCTATTTCTCTGCATTGATGAGGAAAAGAGAGAGCGTAAGCTATAAGCTTAGTAAGGGAATCGCAAAAAACACTCATCAATGCATTTAAAATCATTTAATTCAAATCATATGTAATTGTCTCATGGCAAAACATTCCATGCTTCTCAAATCATCTCAATTATGCATATTTAAATCATTTTCAACACATGTATCATGGATTCAATCTCTACCTCAATTTAAGCTTCATGTCTCAACACCTCTATAACAAGCTTAAAGAGTACTACATGTATAAATCACATTATACAAACATAATCCATTTCTCATGATACATTATCTCATATATTGGCTTTCAAGTGAATCAAAACCAACAACCTTTCATTTCATAAAACACATCGGATACACAGATTTCTCAAGTGGTTCCGACGACCACTTCACATACATACCTCAACCGGAGTAACGACACACTTGCCCACCTTAACGGTTCAAACTGGCAGTTTGGATGTATAAATCCACTAGCGGGAGAAAACATAACATTTACCCACCTCAACAGCTGCGGTTCTCATGGTGGAGAATATGGTACACTTATAAACCCTCGACACACATGAGGCGACTTTTTATAGTGCACTTTAAACCCTATGGCTAGCCAACTATATCCGATAACATTTAAAACTCAACCACTTGCCAATATATTTAATAAACAACATTACCTCACTGTTTTACATATACATCGAATCAATCAAACTCAAATACATTAAACCATGTATTTAGCATTCTCAAAAATACTTTCATAAACCATATGCCATTCTCAAAAGTCATCATATGTGATCATTTACATCAACTTTCATTTCTAAAACATGCATAATACAGTGAGTAATCAAAACTATGAACATGTGCATGAGATTTCATTTTGCAAAAGCCGAAATCGAGAGAAAGCTCAACCAATACTTACTTTCGAGCTTAGATAAGTGTTTCAAACTTTATCTAAACTCCTACAACTCCTTTCAAACCTCTTAGTAGCAGTAAAACACTCTTCCACTCACTGACAATCCAACGCTTGCTTGCTGATGCGCGACTCAAGCTTTCGAAGCTGTCGCGCCTTCTCCAAAAGATAAAGGATTCAACTCCTCTGCTTTACTAGTCAAAAACAGAGGATTAAAACACATCTCTGCATCACAAACCTCCAGCAACAACAAACACAACCTTGCCTCACAAGAATCCATCAAACACATCTCTAAATCTATCAAGAACATCACCAAACCTTATCTAAACAAAGCCCAACCAAAACCTAAAGATTTTAACACCTTAACAACATCAATTAACATCCAAAATCACTTCAAACACGTTCTTATACCTCCAAGAACTCTACAGCAACAAGACAGATCTAAATAGAGATTTAAAACTCATCTAAATAGGGATTTCATTGATTAAGAACTTCTTTCAACATTAAAACTCATCCAAATAGAGATCTAAATCAATTAGATTCATCACCAGAATAGATCCAAATCAATTTCTAACAATTTTCCAAATAAAACTCAATTTAATTATCAAATCCATATTAGAATCATAATTACTTAACACAAATCAATAACAAAGTATCAAGAACTTGGGAATTTCAATAAAGAACCTTTAATTAGAGGAGAGAAATGAAAATCACCTCTAATTGCTGATTTCTCTCTTAATTGGCAAAGCTTGATTGAAATCCAAAGAGATTTTGCAACAAGATTTGAAGAAATCAATTGGAAATCAAAAAGGAAATTAACGAAGATTGTATCCTGAAAATTTTGAAGTAGAAATCTTAGTTTGGTTGCTAAGAAAATTGAGAGAAAAAGATTGGAGGAAAAGTAGTTACGTAAGAAGGTGATTTTGCAAATTAAAAATCCTTTTAATAAATCCTCCTTTATTTAATTATAAAACCATTTAAAAATACCTTAAAAATAGCCTAAATTAAGGGAGAAATCTAATGAAAAATATTGGTCAAATAGGTCCTTAAAGATTCTAAGTTTTGACCCTTTTACGATTTAGTCACCAAAAATAATTCTGAAAACTTTCATTTTAGTCACTAGACCAAAATGTCTTAATCAGATTCAATTACCTCAATTGAATTTACCAAATTACTTAAAATATTAATTAAGTAATTTCTAATATTTTTCCATATTTTATTTTGACCAAAACAATTTTATAAGATTTAGTTCCCGAAATTATTCGAATTGCCTAAATGGGCTCGTTCGAACCAACTACCCGATCTGGTCCACATTTAGGCCTAATTTCAGGGCGTTACAGTTATTCACGCGTAAGGATGAAGATTCTTTGCCGCAAACTCTCATGACGTATCTGAAGGCTTTGGAGTGTATTCCACACTCAACAAAGGCATCATTCAAGTGGCAGGAGGAGGACATATCCTTGACTCTGAAATCATTCAACTAACTCACATCTCAACAATCTGGGCGATCTCACCCCTGAAATTACCCCCATGAGCGGCTCAACATTTAACTTGGCCCTCTCGGCCACGTTCGTAACTATCCTAGCATCACAAAGTTGAACGCACCATTAGGATTTCAGTATAAAGGAGTACGAACTTAATTTAAAGGCTTGTATTAATTAGATACCTTTCTAAAATACCTATACCACCCTAGGGCTTCCTAGAACTGGCTAAACCGAAGCTCTGATACCACTGTTGTAACACCCTCGACCTGGATGTCATATTTGGGCCTCAAGCCCAAACCAAAAACCATAAATTTTCTCAAACTAGGTTTAGCCCAACAAGGTATTTCTCAAAAGTATTTAAATTCAACAGTTAAAAATATAGATAAATAATCGAAATGTTACAAAAGAGCTCTAATTTATTTTAAAACATTTGAACATTCGATTTGATTAATACAATTTCAAATGTAAGAATTACATACTCGACCACGTACGGCCCTATGAATACATAGCCCACTAAACACAAGTATCTTACTTTGAAGATCACCACATGCTAGAATCCCATACCGATAGTGCTCCTCGATCCAACGATCAACCTACGCACGGAAACAACGATTCTGAGTGCTTCTACTCCACTATACTTCATGTTAATCATAAATATAAGCATGAAAGCTAGTACGAGCAATAAGGATAGATAATTAAACATGTGGCGCTACCACAAGTCGCCTAAACACATGCTCTCAACATAGCAAGACATCATACATGGCTTATGTTAACTCCTCAAAAGTATTGTTTTTCATATATAAATTGCCATGCTTTTGCTTGACTTTGAGCACATATTTGAGCATTAATCTAGTAGAATCATGAATTTGTATCTAGGAGTTAAGGAGTGTTTACTTTTGCCAAATTGAAGGTGTATTTTCTTGCTTTGGTGGCAGGATAGGAGCAGGGTAGGCTTGGCAAAGCAGAGCATGACAAGGGTAGGAAGCTAGAGAAGCAGAAGAGAAATGTCGAGTTGCAGCTGGCAAAGTTGGTAGAGAATTGCCAAGCTTGATTGGCAAAATATGGATGACCAATGCCCGATTAAGTAGCCGTTGGTCAAAGAACATGTCAGTCCTAAATTTCAAAAAAAGGATAAGATGATAACGCACCTATCCTGGTGTGTAACTAACTTTCAAGTTTCAAACCCAATCTAGGGTTCCCATACGTGCCTATTTATAGAGAGCCGATCCATGAGCCAAGGAGGTTGCAGTATGGTGAAGAAAGAGAGTAGAGGGCAAATGTGGTTCGACCATGCATAGACCGAGAGCTCTAGATTCATTGAAGGGTTGGATTGACAGATCTCTTTCTTTGTCCATTTCTCTTTGTTTTTATTTTCTTTTAAATGGTGATGTTAAGAAACGATGATTTTTGGATGAACCCCTAGCCATGAACTAATTCTTTTAAGTTGGTTGGCGATGTTTTTGCGATGAACGCTTAGTTTATTTTTAGTTTGTAATAATTGAATGCCTTGGAATTTTTGTATATATGCTAGTGCTTTATATTCTAAAATTCTTTGTCAGACGACAGTTGGCATTGCAACCATATTATCCCTTAATATTTTAACAGACTTAGGGGATAACAATTAATTGCCAAATACTAAGGAGAGAAAATTTGAGAGAAGATGTTCAAGTGGATGAGCTTACATCGGAAGTGAATCTACCCCTTAGGAGTAAAGATTAAAACTTCATCAAGTTAATTTATGAAAAACTTCACTATAAACATATAGGGGTTAATTGTGATTAACTTAGGGTATTTCTATCGACAGAGGCAATACTAGATTTAAAATCTGCTCGGCAATAAAATCAATGATGGAAATTATTAACTGTTGTCTTCACTGGAGTAAAAATCTAGGCATCCCTTGTCAACTCTTGTCATCTATTTGAATACATTTTTTATCCTATCGACCTTAATTTTATTTAATTTTCCTTAGTTATTTTCTAAAATCAAAATCCAAAACCAAATTCAAACACATTTGTTCCCATTAACAAGTAAAAATCATGGCATTTAATTCCTACACAATCCTGGCAAATACGATATTCAGCTTACTGTTGTATTACTTGTTGTCCATGTATACTTGCATGCAAAAGATCTACTCTTGGAATTATTTTCCCTGTTTATATTCGTTCATTCATCAATTGTTTGGCAAGTGTTAGCAAGTCGATAGCCCACAAGGCCCAACCATACTCGAGATCACACCAGATCATTCGAGCTAAAGCACACAAAATCATACCACAAACTGGGAGTAAGGCTCGGTGTGACACAACCTTGGGAACATACACCTACACTCAACATCTCTCCTCGAGTGTCTTCAAAAGAGGCCCGGTGTCACACAGCATCGGGAATGTACATTCAACATCTCTAACCATGGTGTTGCAACACTCTTTCTCTGGGTATTTGGATCCCATAAATCAAAGGTGACTTAACCAACCAAGTGTCAAAGAACACGCCAGCCCTAAATTTTAAAAGAAATATAAGATGATAACGCGCCTATCATGCCGTGTAACTAACTTTCAGGTTTTAAACCCAATCTAGGGTTTCCGCGCGTGCCTATTTAAAGAGAGTTGATCCATGAGCCAAGGAGGCTACACCATGGTGAAGAAATAAAGTAGAGGGCTAACATGGTTCGATAGGCTTAAACCGAGAGCTCTAGATTCATTAAAGGGATGCATCGACAAATCTCCTTCTTTATCCATTTCTCTTTGTTTTTATTTTATTTTAAATGGTGATGTTAAGAAATGATGATTTCTAGATGGACCCCCCATCCATGAACTAATTCTTTTAAGTTGGTTATGGATGTTTTTGCGATAAACGCTTAGTTTATTTTAAGTTTTTAATAATTGAATGCCTTGGCATTTTTGTCTATCTGTTAGTGCTTTATTGTCTTAAATTCTTTGCCAGATGACAGTTGGCATTGCATGTATATTATCCCTTAATATCTTAACAGACTTAGGGGATGACAATTAATTTCCAGGTACTAAGGAGAGAAACTTCGACAGAAGATGTTCAAATAGATGAGCTTACTTCGGAAGTGAATCTACCCCTTAGGAGTAAAGATTAAACTTCATCAAGTTAATTTATGAAAAAGTTCACTATAGAAATATAGGGGTTAATCTTGATTAACTTAGGGTATTGCTATTGACAGAGGCAATATTAGCTTTAAAATATGCTCAACAATAAAACCAAGGCTAGAAATTATTAATTGTTGTCTTAACTGGCGTAAAAATCCAGGCATCCCTTTCCAACGTCTGTCATCCATTTGAATACATTTGTTTGCCTATCTGCCTTAACTTTTATTTAATTTTCCTTAGTTATTTTTCTAAAATCAAAATCCAAAACCCAATTCAAACTTATTTGTTCCCATTAACAAGTAAAATATCATGGCATTTAATTCTTGGACAATCCCCATAGATACGATACCCAACTTACTATTGTATTAAGTGCTGACCGTGTATACTTGCACGAAAAAAGACCTACTCTTAGCACTATTTCCATGCTTATATACGTTCATTCATCAATTGTTTGCCAAGTGTTAGCAAGTCAACAAGTTTTTGGTGCCGTTGCCAGGGATTGTAATGGAATTTATTGTTTTGATTTTTTCCTTATTTTTGTTTATTTTACTCATTTGTTGTGTTTGGTGTATGAGCACGAGTTGCGCTATAGAAGAAGATTGGTCATACGACCCAGAAATTGAATGAACCCTGCGTAGATTGAAAAGAAAAATTTGAAAAATAGCTCATAATGGAAATAGAGTGGATGGTGTCATAAATAATGATGAGAATCTACTGATAAATAATGAGATACCACTTACACCTGTTGTCGCTGCAGAGATTCCTGAAGAAAGACCTATTAGAGAATATTTGGCACCAAATATGGAGAATTGGATGTCAAGACTAATTGGTCTAGAGGTAAATACAATTAATTTTGAACTTAAACCAGTAATGATTCAGACGCTATTGAATGTAGGTCAATTTGATAGATCACCTACCGGAGACCCAAGGTAACACTTAAAGCACTTCATAAAGGTTTGCCAACTATTTCAGCAACCTGGTGTAGCTGAAGAGACAGTGAAGTTAAGACTGCTCTCATTTTCCTTGAGGGACAGAGCAAAAACGTGGCTAAGTTCTTTACCACCTGGTTTAGTTAACTCATGGGTAGAATTATACTAGAAGTTTCTTATGAGATTCCAACCACCTAAACTTAATTCCAAGATGCGGAGTGAAATCATTACTTTTAGAAAGGCTGATGATGAGAACTTGGACGATACCTATGAGCGTTTTAAGGACCTGTTGAGAAGATGTCCCATGCATGGATTTCCTACTTGAACCCAAATGTAGACCTTTTACAATGGACTCAATGCTTATGCCAGGATTGTGGTTGATGCTTTGGTAAATGGCTCGTTGGTAGACAAAAATTACATGGAGGCTTTTGACATCCATGAAAGGATTGTCACCAATGATCTCCAGTATCCTACTGCCAGACTAGGAAACAGATCAAAAGTTGCTGGAAAATTGAAGCTTGATGCATTATCATCTATCAATTCTCAAATTGCCAACCTCACTAATATAGTGAAAAAATACAGAAATCCACTAATGTTCGAGATGTAAAAGCATTGGAACCATTCTGCACAATTTATGGAGAAGATCACGATGTTAATGAATGCCCAGCAAACCCTAAATTAGTAAATTTTGTTAGAAATTTCAATCGTAATTTTAACCCTCATGCCAATACTTATAATGCAAGTTGGAAGCAACATCCAAACTTTTCTTGTCCAAACCAAGGCAATAACCAATTTAATGCCCAACGTCAGAACAACAACGCATCGCCAGGTTTTAACCAGAATGCAATGCCACAGAAAGCACAAAATAATTTCCATCAAAGACAGAAATCTATCCAGGAGAATTCTTTAACAGAGTACATGGAACAAAATGATGCAACAATTTAGAGTTTAGCAGTATCTATACGAAACTTGGAAGTTCAGATAAGGTAGATTTCCAATGCACTCAGTAACGAACCCTAGGGAAATTTGCCAAGTGACACGAAGGATGCTCAACAAAAAAGGAAAAAACAGTGCAAAGCAATCACTCTTCAGAGTGGAAAGCAATGTGAGAATGAAATACCTATCAAATAGTCAACTAATTGCCAGGACGAGAAGTTGGTGACAACAGATGAATTCAAAGAAGCAGAGAAAAATAAGGCAAGCACTGAAAATGCTAGACCTCAATTCAATGCCAGTACCACTTTGGCAAAGCCGACAGAACCTGTATTTGCTTATCCACCACTACCTTTTCCATAGAGGCTCTAAAAATACAAGCAAGACCAACAATTTAAGCTCTTCTAAGAAGTCCTTAAACAATTATAGATTAGCATACCATTTGTGGAAGCTCTCGAGCAAATGCCTAACTATGTTAAATTCATGAAGGATATTTTTTCCAAAAAGAGGAGATTGGGTGACTTCAAGACTATCTCTCTTATTGAGGGATGCAGTGCAATGATCCTTAATTGATTGCCACCAAAACTGAAAGATCCTGAAAATTTCACTATTCCCTACACCATTGTCAATAGATTCGTGGGTAAGGCATTGTGTGACTTGGGAGCCAACATCAATTTGATGCCAATGTAAGTTTTCAGAAAGCTTGGAATTAAGGCAAGGCCTACCACAGTAACACTTCAGCTGGCAGATTGATCTTATGCACATCCCAAGGGTAATATTGAGGATGTGTTGGTAAAGGTAGAAAAATTTATATTTTTAGCTGATTTTATCATTTTAGAATATGAGGTAGATGTTAATGTCCCATTTATATTGGGCAGACCATTCCTTGCCATAGGTAAAAAGGTGAACTAACTATGCACATGAATGACCAACAGATTACGTTTAACGTATTTTAAGCTCTTAAGTGTGCAGATGAACCTGAGGAACGTCAAGCTGTTGAGATGATGAAGTCTATTTTCAATGTGGACATGGCACAGATTTGACAAAATCCAGATGGTAATGCTAGAGAATTAGATGATGGAGATAAGACGAGTGGAGAATCTGAAGGACCAACCTTGGAGAATGAAATCCTGAGTTATTTCGGGAGATATGAGCCACTAGAGTTGGCTAGAAGAGAAATCAAGGCACCCAAACCATTTATTGAGGAGCCACTAGAATTGGAGTTGAAACCTTTGCCAGAACACCTCAAATATGCTTACTTAGGTAACAACTCAACTTTGCCAATGATCATTATTGTCGATCTAACTAATGATCAGGAGGAGCGATTGTTGGAGATACTGATTAATTATAAGCAAGCCCTTAGGTGGACCTAAGCCGATATCCGAGGGGTAAGCCCGACTATTTGCATGAACAAAATCATTCTAGAAGATTACCATGGCAGAACAATCGAGGCCCAGAGAAGACAGAACCCAAGCATGAAAGAGGTCAAGAAATAAGTCATCAATTGGTTGGATGTTGGGATAATTTATCCCATTTTTGATAGCTCGTGGGTCAGTCTGGTGCAATGCGTTCCAAAGAAGGGTGGTATAATCGTGGTTCATAACAACAAAGATGAGTTGATCCTTTCAAGAACTGTTACAAGCTGGAGAGTGTGCATGGATTATAGGAAGCTAAATAATGCCACCCGAAAAGACCATTTTCCACTGCCTTTCATCATTTAGATACTGGACAGGTTGGTAGGTAAGACATTCTATTTCTTCCTAGATGGCTACTCAGGCTATAATTAGATTGCCATCGCTCTAGAAGATCAGGAGAAAACTTTGTTCACTTGCCCATATGGGAAATTCGCTTTTGGAAGAATTCCCTTTCGATTGTGTAATACTTTAACAATGTTTCAACGTTGCATGATGTTGATTTTCTTGGACAAGATCGAAAATAATTTATAAGTCTTAATAGATGGCTTCTCAGTTTTTGGCAAAACTTTCGAGAAATACCTTCAGAGCTTGGAACTTGTTTTACGGAGATGTATTGAAACCAGCCTGGTCATGAACTGAGAGAAATGCCACTTCATGGTGAAGGGGCATAGTTCTCATACATAAAGTGACAAAGATAGGACTGGAATTAGACAAAACTAAGGTAGAGGTAATCAAACAATTGCCACCACCCACAAGCATTAAAGGTATCAGAAGTTTTTAGAGACACTTAGGTTTTTATCATTGTTTTATTAAAGATTTCTCAAAAATTTCTAAACCTTTATGCTTATTTTTAGAGCAGAATACTGCATTTGAATTTGATGATTCTTGTTTGAAAGTGTTTCAGGAATTAAAAGACGGATTAATTAATACCCCAATAGTCGTGGCACCAGATTGGAATAAGCCATTCGAGCCCATGCGCGATACCAGCGACTACGCCGTTAGAGCTATGTTAGGACAGAGGTGTGGCAAAATTTTCCATGGGTAGTAAAGTTGTGGTGTACACAGACCATTCGGTATTAAAATATCTCTTGGCAAAGAAGGATGCCAAGCCTAGACTAATCCAATGGACACTCTTGCTACAGGAATTTGATCTCAAGATTCGAGATAAGAAGGGGAGTGAAAATTTGGTAGTTGATCATCTATCACGATTAGAGCATCACCAGAAATATGGCAACACTGCTGCCATAAGGGATGAGTTTCCTAATGAGTACTTACTTGCAGTCAATGCCATGCCATGGTATGCTGACATAGTCAACTAGCAATATTTTGCCACCGGACTTGGAAAGTAATGCCAGGAAATTATTCTTGAGAGATGTTCGACAATATTATTAGGATGAGCCATTCTTGTTTAAGCAATGTGTTACCAAGTGATATGTCATTGTGTGCCAAAGGATGAACAGCAAAATATTCTTCAACTCTACCATGCAGCACCATATGGAGGCCACTTTGCTAGGATAAAGACAGTGGCTAAAGTGCTATAGTCAGGATTCTTTTGGCCTACACTGTTCAAGGATACCCATTATTTTGCCAAGGCATGCGATCGTTGCCAGCGGATGGGTAACATTTCCAGTATACATCAACTGCCACTCCAGAACATTATGCCACCAGAGCTGTTTGATGTATAGGGATAGACTTTATGGGTCATTTTCCCCATTGTTTGGTAACTTATACATCCTCATGGTCATTGACTACGTCTCAAAATGGGTTGAGGTTGTTGCTCTCCCAACAAACGATGCCAAGGTAGTTGCCAAGTTCCTACACAAGCATATCTTTACTAGATTTGGTGCCCCAGAGCTATCATTCATGATGAAGGTATCCACTTTAAATGTAATTTAATTAATAAAGCTATGCGCATGTATGGAATTCAGTAGAGAATTACCACAGCCTAGCATCCCCAAACAAATAGCCAAGCAGAAATCTCAAACAAGGAGATTAAGAACATTTTAGAGAAAACTGTAAACCCAAAGAGGAAGGACTAGTCCTTAAGGCTAGATGATTCCCTTTGGGCATACATAACAACTTTCAAAACTCTTTTGAGAACTTTCCCATACAGGCTCATTTTTGGAAACTCATGCCATTTTCCAATAAAGTTAGAACATAGGATGTATTGGGCAACCAAGCGACTTAATATGGAATAAAGGGCTGCTGGTAAGAAACTCTTACTAGACTTTAATGAAATGGAAGAATTCAGAACACAAGCTTATAAAAATGCCAAGCTTTACAACGAGAAAACAAAAGGTGGCATGATAACAGAATTTTGCCAAGGCGGTTTAAAGTTGGGCAAAGAATTCTATTGTTCAATTCAAGGCTTAAGCTATTTTTAGGAAAACATAAGTCCAGGTGGTTAGGACCATTTGAAGTTGTCAAGCCTTATGCTCATGGAACAGTTAATAACAAGGATTTAAAAACATGGACAACATTCAAGGTAAACAGCCAGAGTTTAAAGCACTATCTAGAGGGAAGTCAGGAGAATGCCAAAGAGACTATTCTCTTTACAGAAAATCAGTGAGTTGTGTTGTCATCATTTGATTGTTGTACATAGTAGGTTGGCTATTTTTTCTTTTCTTTTAGTATATTTATCATTTTATTTTTATTTTATCTTATTTTTCTTCTTTCAAAGGTTTCTTTTAGAGAATGTTAGTACAGAATACGTTGCCAGAGCAGTATGCCAAAGAAGGGCTAGCATGTGGACATTTGACGTCGCGCACCACATGGACTTCGTGTGAGCCAGGCCCAAGAGAGGAAGGATTTTTGCTAAGAGAGGGAAACCTTAGCTGTCCAGGGTAACTCTTTAAATTTCAAAATTCAAACTTATCTCCTTTTACCCTTATATTTTTCCCGTCCTGTCACCTCATCCTTACCCCTTAAACCCACTATCATCCCACTTCCCCAAACACGCATTATTGCCAAACTTATCATTATCCCCACTAAACCTCATCTTTAAACCTTCCCAATCGTTTCCATCTTCCAATTAATAACCCCCAATTTTCACTTAGCTAAAAACTCTTTCTCTTTTTACTTTCTCACATGACAAGCAAACCAAGAATCCATCTTTCTTTCAACCTTTGCTCTTTGATCAGTTTTTCTCTCAATGGCTTCTTCTTCCGCACCTTTCTAAATTTTCTTTAACGAAGAAATCAAGAAGAAGTATGAGGAGAATTTTGCAGCTCACACGTTCTATTATGAGAAGGGTTTCAAATTCAAGAACGAGCCTAATTTGGGGTTCTCATCAAAGGTGGTGGACATTATAAAGAAGCATAAATGGGAAGCCTTTTGCCAGCTACCATGAGAGGTGGATTCCACCATCGTCCGCAAGTTCTATGCCCACCTCACTACAAAAGATTCACCTTTTCTATTTGTAAAAGGTACGTGTGTGCATTTTGCTAAAGGATTTATCAATAGTTTGTTTAGTTTGGATGGTATAGATGAGTAGCATTACGCTTTCATGGACTCCATGAATGCTACCACAAGTTAACTACTTTTGAAGAGTCTATGTGAACCAGGAACGAAGTGGAACACTTTATCCAAAGAAAAGAGGATTGTAAAGAGATTGGTACAAAAACTACAGCCACAAGGTTGGAATCACTTCTTGAAGGCCAATGTAATGCCAACTACGCACAATGAGACAGTCTCTGATGAGCGTACAACATTGCTGCACTCCATTATGGTGGGCAGAAAAATCAACGTATGGCATCTGATTGTGGATGAAACCTACAAATGTGAGGGAATAAAATTTTGGTTTTTCCTTTGTTGATCAAGAGGATTTGTCAGCTGCACAAAGTCCCCCAACTTAATTCTGATAACACTCAAAAGTGCAAAAAAGCCATCGCCCCTACATTGTGGACCCAACTGATTGAGAGAGAAGCCAAGGAAAAAGGCAAAGGGAAAGTCATTGAGCCATAATCTATACAAAGCCACTGAAAGTAGAACCTGCCTCTCCAATGCCAACTGATGCTTTGGCATTACTTTCCCAAATTTACCAGTGCCAGGAACTCATAATGCAGAAACTGAAGAAAGCAGAGGAACAAAATACAACACTTTAGCAATATACCAATGCTTGGGACTGTACCCTCAAGACTACTCTTGAAGGCATGCCAACCAATCCTTTGCCAACCTTTCCTGATTTCCCATCTGAGCTTCTTGCCACTGAAAGAATGCCAGCCAGTCCCCAGTCTATTCACACTTTGACCCAACAATTCGATTCCACTATACATGTTTCATTTGTTGAAGTTGAATCTGCCAAGATCGAGACCTCACAATAATATGAAGATGAAGTACCTGCCAAGACTGATATGCCACTTGCTATACCTGTTGCACCTACTTCTTCCATTGCTCCCGTAGCCCCCACTGCATCCGAGCTGGTGCAAATCATTGAAAAGGTTCTTCATGATGTGAAGGCCTCCACTACTGTTTTAAAAAAAAGAAAGAAGTACATGGCACCCAATCGAGGGAGATTTGTCAAGAGAAAGACTCGTGTCTCGCAGCCAGAACCCTCTGAAGATGAGTCTTCTTCCCCTTAATTCCTTCATTTTATTTTGTTCATTTATTTTATTTTTTTCTTCTCATGCATTTCATTTGTATATATATATATATATATATATATTCTCATGCATTTAGGACAATGCACACCTTTGGTTAGGGTGTGTGTGTTGCCTCACATTTATTGCCATACCATGCATTCATGTTTATTTTTGTTTGCATTTTGTTTTCATATAGACTAGGAGAATCAAGCTTACCAAACCACTAATTTTTTTTGCCACGACATGTTTGTGACCTGATAATTTGCCAACACGTTTGCTAACATGGTTGGAATTTGTACTAGTATGCCATGTCCGATGATGAATTTAGAATCTTTAGTTAGCATGAGCCAGCAGATTAGTAACGCCAGGTTGCTTGGCAATTGATCTCTAGCTTAGGAAACTTTAGTCTCACTTAAATAAAGGATATGCATCTAGATTCCAAAACAAACTTAGGACTCTTGAAACTGAACTCATAATATAAAAAAGAGCAATGCCATGGTAAAAGTGAAGAATAAGGCAACAATGTTTTGCCAAAGGAAAGTAAAAATTTTTAGAACACGCATCTGCCTTAGAGATAATAAGTAACTTGAGGCTTCGTGGTATGCTCCCTCTTAGTTCTCAAGCCAAAAAAACTTTAGGGTGTGGGTGAAATAGGTTAACTTAGTGCTGTAGTTTGGATTAACGTAGGGATTCATAGTTCGCTCCCTCTTATTTCTCACGCTAAACAGTGTCACAAAATGAACCCTAATTTAATGTCAGCAAAAATAAACCCTTGGTGAATAATAAAAAATGTATTTCTGAGTTCGGACAGTAAAGATTTGTTAAGGGAGTTAAAGGATACTTGATGCATATTGTTTGCACTTCAATGCACACTTCATGACCCTAGGATAATGTTATATTGCTGCACTTGAGTTTGTGATCTGCTTGGCATTACTGCTCTGGGATATCTGAGGATAGAACTAGGACCAAAATCTGCTTTCTAGCTAGTGTTGTTAATCAGGAAAATTTTGCCGAGGTATTTTCCTTTATTTTCCTGTTTTTATATGTTTTTTGCATTACTTGAGAACAAGCAATGAGCTAGGTTTGGGAAAGTGTTAACTCCTCAAAAGTACTATTTTTCATATATAAATTGTCATGCTTTTGCTTGACTTTGAGTACATATTTGTGCATTGAGCTAGTAGAATCATGCATTTACATCTAGGAGTTAAAGAGTGTTTTCTTTTGTCAGAGTAAGGGTGTATTTTCTTGCTTTGGTGGCAGATTAAGAGCAGAACAGGCTTGGCAGAGCAGAGTAGGACAAGAGCAGGAAGCTATAGAAGTAGAAGAGAAATGTTGAGTTGCAATTGGCAAATTTGGACGAGAATTACCATGCTCAGTTGGAAAAAGATCGAAGGCTGATGCTCGGTCAAGTAGCCGTTGGTCAAAGAACATGCCAGTCCTAAATTTTAAAAGAAGGATAAGATGATAACACACCTATCCTGGTGTGTAACTAACTTTCAAGTTTCAAACCCAATCTAGGGTATCCACACATGACTATTTAAATAGAGCCGATCTATGAGCCAATAAGGTTGCATCATGGTGAAGAAAGAGAGTAGAGGGCAAACGTGGTTTGAATAGGCTTAGACCGATAGCTCTAGATTCATTGAAGGGCTGCATTGATAGATCTCATTCTTTTTCCATTTCTCTTTATTTTTATTTTATTTTAAATGGTGATGTTAAGAAACGATGGTTTATGGATGGACCCCCAGCCATGAACTAATTCTTTTAAGTTGGTTGGGGATGTTTTTGCGATGAATGCTTAGTTTATTTTTAGTTTGTAATAATTGAATGCCTTGGCATTTTTGTCTATCTGCTAGTTCTTTATATTCTTAAATTCTTTGTCAGACGACAGTTGGCATTGCATGAATGTTATCCCTTAATATCTTAACAGACTTAAGAGATAATTATTAATTGCTAGATACTAAGGAGAGAAACTTCGACAGAAGATGTTCAAGTGGATGAGCTTACATTGGAAGTGAATCTACCCCTTAAGAGTAAAGATTAAAACCTCATCAAGTTAATTTATGAAAAACTTCACAATAGACACATAAGGGTTAATCGTGATTAACTTAGGGTATTGCTATCAACAGAAGCAATAATAGCTTTAAAACTACTCGGTAATAAAATCAATGCTAGAAATTAATAATTATTGTCTTCACTGGCCTAAAAATCTAGGCATCCCATGTCAACGCCTGTCATCTATTTGAATACATTTGTTTGCCTATCTGCCTTAATTTTATTTAGTTTTCCTTAGTTATTTTCTTAAATCAAAATCCAAAACCCAATTCAAATATATTTGTTCCCACTAACAAGTAAAATGTCATGGCATTTAATTCTTACACAATCCCGACAGATACGATACTCAGCTTACTATTGTATTACTTGCTGGTCATGTATACTTGCAAGCAAAAGACCTACTCTTGGCATTATTTCCCTGTTTATATTTGTTCATTCATTAATTGTTTGCCAAGTGTTAGCAAGTCGATAGCCCACAAGGCCAAGCCATTCTCGAGATCACACTAGATCATTCGAGCTAAAGCACGCAAAATCATACCACAAACCTAGAGTGAGGCCCGGTGTGACACAACCTCGGGAACATACACCTACACTCAATATCTCTCCTCGAGTGTCTTCGAAAGAGGCCCAGTGTCACACAGCATCGAGAATGTACATTCGGCATCTCTAACCATGGTGTTGCAACACTCTTTCTCTAGGTATTTGGATCCTATAAATCAAAGGTGACTCAACCAACCAAGTGTCAGCATTGACACGATTACCAAATTGCACACAGTATAACTCGATCCACCAAGGATCTCCTATGGTTGCTATTAGAAAAAGTCACCCAATTAAGTTTACCAACTTGTTAATACGTTATGGAAAATTACATTAATTATCCACATTAATTATCTTATTAATCTATGTCATCCCATTTACACCTCACGTCAATTTCTCATCTTTTATTTAGCATTATAGTTTGACTCGTTCAGTGGGTATCGATACTCAAAGACAAGTATCAATACGGTACCCCTAGTACCGATACTCACACGCGTACTAATACTGATATAGCCTAATAAAACTTCTTAATTTCCACAAGTACTGGTACGAGCCAGTCTGTACCGATACGGTCTTCGATCACGTACTAGTACGGCTAAAGCTCGTACTGATACCCTATTCACGGGTTCGTAGCATTCCCTCAAGTTGTGATATTGCTATGCTTTATTTGATTCCTAAAGTTTATGAAAGTCATTAGGGTTTGTTTACTAACGCATTTATAAATTAATATTAATTACTAGCTTTATGATCATTTATTCGAATATTACCAATTATCAGTCTATTTAGTATAATTTCCATCGAATATGCCAATTCACATTTCAATCACTCAAGCAACACAACATGTAAATCAACCAATAAGATAATTATACAAATATTCAAACGACACTAGACAGTCTCTAAAGCTCATAATAGTCTCGTATGTTCTCAAGCTCATCAGGTATCTCAATATTTGCCAAGTCATGTAAAATCAATCTCAACACATGATTATTTTCCTCTATCTATTTTGCAAACACTAACAAGCAAGGAAATTATACTTATGATGCTCATGAAGCATTTCGGAGTTCGAAGTGTACTAACCTCAAACGATTATCAATAAATCCTTATCCAAGCTTCTTGATATTCCACTTGATCCGATATCTGATCCCAAATAATCCTCATATAAAAACAAATACGAAAATACATTAATTTCATGCATTTCCTATTCAATTCACAATATCAAACGCATAAAAACAGCTTACCAAGCTCAAATTTGGCAAAATGAACCGCACCAGTGAACTCAAAACGTCGAGAAACCCTCAGGTAGGATCCTTCAAAAAAAGTCAAATCGATCAACGCCGATCAAAGGTGATCAAAGGTGCTGGCCGATCTGGTGCGATACAGGCATACAACAGCTATGGTGCACCCGCGAGCCCAAATCCAGTGTGGTGCAAATGCACAACAGCAGTGTGCACCCACCTACTGCAGTGCAAGCCCAAACGCGGCCAACGGCGTGTGGGGTGTGTAGGCCGTCTTTCGGTGGCCGAACGACAGTAGCAAAGAGAAAACCATCAGTTAACTTATCTCGTTGAGCTAAAGACGAAGGTGGCGGGGGTGTAATCCACGATAGTTCTGACGACCGTAGATCAGGGTTGGAAACTTTTGTCCTTATTTTTCTCTCTTTTCTCTCCTTTTTCTCTCTCTCAAAAGTATCTTCTCCCTTTTCTTCTCTTTTCTCCCATCCCATCAACCACATTTTTGTTTAAAATACTATCTAATAATTTTTTCATTAAACAATAAATAAAGACACACAATCTTCCTTTTTACCACAAGCCCAAATTCAAATATTCTTGATTTGGGCTCCCAAACATAAGGCTCAATTTGTAAAACCCAAAACTTGGGTCGTTAAAATTAGCCTTGAAATAAGGAGTGAAGGTTCGTAATAAGAAGAACTTGCAGCTCAGATGATAGCCAGATGAATTGAGACAAATTCGTTTCTTTTTAGTCTTTGCCCAATTTATATTCCACATCAATGAGCAATGAGGGGCACCTGTAAGACCCGAAATTTACTCAGGGTATATACTATTTTTTCTTAAAAATAAAAAATAAATAAATAGATGTAATAAATCCAAAATGTCCATTTTTACATGAGAAATTGTCCAAAATACATATAATACACCCAAAATCCTTTACACAAAACTAAAAGGCTCAGTTCAGATTTAATCCAGGCTTAAATCTTTATTATCCTGCCCATTTCTGATAAACTTAGCCCAAATAAACACAAAACCCAATAGATTTTGATTTTTCCCGCTCATTTCTTGCCACGTGTTGTATTCCCATTTGTCCAAAAGTATATCATGCGAATTATGGTCTTTTTTTGGTCCAGCTGTCATTAGTTGGTTGGTTGTGACATCATCCTGACATCACTTCCCAATATCACTATAAATAGTAAAGAGAGAAATGAATTAGGGACGGGGAATAATTGAAGTAATAATTACTCAGTTAAAAAAGAGGAGATTGGAAAAGAAAAATGGAGCTCACCTTGGGAGTGGAAAAGTCACCGGAGAAGATAACCGAACACTGCAAAAGTTGCCAAAATCACCAATTTAGCTACTAGAAGGTACATCTTTTCTTCACCCTTTAAATTCCTGAAAAGATAAATGTAACTAAATTAGATCTAGGTAAAAATAAGACAAAACTGATTTGAAATTAAAACAATGGTCGATTCTTATCTATTTGTTGATCGCCGGTGAGAGTAGAAAACTGGTCGGAGTTGGAAATGGGTGGTTATGGGTAAATTTAGGGGCGGAGATGGGTGGCTCTATCGAGCCGGGTAGTTTTAGGGTTGAAAATTGAAAGATTTAAGAAATTTTAGGGTTTTGGAACGACGACCAAAAATTTTCTCGCGGCGGCCGGTCGAAGGTGGACGGTGGTCAAAAGATCATTTGCGGTTATTGACAAACTGGTCGAAGTTGACTAGTGGCGATGGATCAAAGGGCTGAATGGGTAGCGGTTGGCGACCAGAATGTTTGGTGCTTATCCCAAAGGGGATGAACTAGGATGAGCACTAAGGGGTTTTAAGGGTTTTGATATTTGAAAACAAGAAAACATGGGAAGTTTGGTGTTAGCGTGGATCAAAATGGGGCAAATGGATGAACGGTGATGAATTTGATGAAGAACAAGGGAGTTTGATCGAAAAATGGTGAGTTTTTCTGGGTAAATGTTATTAGAATTGAGAGAGAATTCGAGTGGAGACAGGGCAGAGAGAGTGATCTAATGCAAATGGCCGAGCTAACTCGGTTTAGGGGGTTTTATACCTGAGTCAAAACGATGTCGCTTAGGAGTAATTGTAGTTTTAGTCCTTAAAACTTTGTAATGCAATCCAATTGGGTCCTAATTCAATGGAAATCATAAATTAAATTTTCATATCTTTTAATTTAGTCTTTTTTTCAATTTAATTTAATTTTTTAATTTATATGATTGATGCATGATTTTAAATATTGCATATAGGATTATTTGTTAGATAACTAATTCACCTAGATTTATTTATCAATTGCTTAGAGCTTAGCCTTAGGTTCTACTAGAATTTAATAATGTAGTTAGGAAGGATAATTTTAGCAAATTAATGTATACTAAGTAGAAAACTTTGAAGTTCAAATTTGGGTGATGCTTCATTGCAATGAGGTGTTGTCCAACATGGACTTTAAGTAGAATACTTGGTATTCATTAAAATCTTGGAAATTGAATAAATAACCTAATTAATTAATTAGAGCTTTAATTAGGATTAGAACTTAAACAATTAGATTAATTTATTAGACTATGAATATTATATATAATTTTAGAGTTTAAATATGGATGGTGCTCAAGCAATTGGGTGTTATCTCATGTAAGCTTTTAAATTAAATAATATTCATAGAATTAAATAACACACAATTAATTAGAACATTTTTAAGTTAAAACTTAAAATAAACAAGACAACTATTTGTCATGCATTAAAAACCTTTTATGTTGGAAATATATTTTTTTGAATATGAATAGGGGTGCCCTGAACGTATAAGGGTGTTTCTAATCTCATATTCGGATAAAAATATATTTCCTTATAAAAGGAATATCATCCTTTGGAATTAAAATCCAGTTAATAATTAATGGTTAAATTAAATTCAAAATGTTATTCGTAATGCCAAAATGCCACGTAAAATTAAAGGTAACGATAACGGGTGTTCATGGGGTGTTAATCATTCCCCATATGTAACTGACTCCCGAACCCTAATTTTTAAAAAGAACGAATCTCTGGTTATTTTTATGGTGTCCGGTCTACCCCAAAGTGATCGGTGGCCACTCCAAAATGATTTTCAAAAATCAAATTTAAAAAGCAAAACCCTAATTTCAAAATTAATCGTCAAGCTATTTTCTTGCTTAAAAAATGATTTTGAAAATTCTGTTAACTGATGCTGATGTGGCCCATTTGTTGTGATTTTCCTCATTAAAATAGTACATTAAATAAGGGTTAAAAAGATTTTAGATGAATTAAAATAATAAAAAAATGACGCCGGATTGGTTTGAGTTCATCTAAAGGGTTAATGTTTAAAACGATTGAAATCCCTAGATAATAAGGTTTAGGGGAAAGCTTTACCGTTAAATTCTTTGTAAAATCAATTCGCTTTACTTGTTTATTATTTACAAATTAGATTAACGGTTTGATTATCAACAACCGTTGAAATAAAATGGTTGAAACGAGTTGATCAAATGGTCAGTCAAGTGTGATGAGCGGCAAGTTGTTTTTCATAAATTTATTTTAAGTGTTTTTTGTTCAACTTGAATTTTTTTAAATTGTTAAGTGTTTTCAATTTTGTTTAAAATGTGTTTTGCGTTTTGTAATTTAAAAATTGGTTCTGGCATTTGGTTTTGGAATTTAGTGTTGTGCATCAGATACTCAAGTGCTTTTCAATTTATTTGAAGTGTGTTTTTTACACGTATAAAATTTGAAATTAATAATTCTTAAGTTGCTTTCGAAAGTGATGAACACTTATTTCAATACGGTTGAATGTTGAATTCTTTATAAAGTGTAAGTTTGAACCCTAAATATGAAATGTGACCACTACTGTTGATTGGGTGTTTTTGTTTAGAAATTCTTTATGTTTGGTTAAAGTAGCTGAACATTTTTATGTTTAATTAAAGCGACTGAAATTATTTGGTGTGAAATTCTTAAATACTGTAGTGTTTGTTGAAACTGTCATTGTTTGATTGGCATATTATTATTTTATAGGTTTGAAATTCTTTGGTTTGAAAAAGTTAATGAATTATGACACTGGTTACTGTTGCTATTGGCTGAAAGTGAATGATTCATTTTGTATTGTGTTTGTATTGAATACTATGTTTGGTATAAAATAATAAATAATACATGTGATTTAAAACTGGCTGGTGGGACTTACAATTTTTTACTGTCTAATTGTCAGAGCTTTTAGGGAGTTGTGATCCATAGGATTACATGAAATTTAAAAACTGCTATTCTTAATTGTGAAACCTATTAGAACCAATTTCACTGTTCTCAAGACTTTCATTCTAAAATCAAAAAACATTCACGGTTGAAAGCCACTTTAACCAAACATTAAAAAAATCATAGAACACCGGAAACAACTGTCAACTCTAAGACCGAATGATATGCATTACAAAGAACAAGTTCAAGGATGCAAGTGAAAATTTAAGACTAACGCTAAAAAACAACTCTCAAATCATTTATTTTATTTTATTTCTCTTTGACAAAAATTACTGTAAAAAAATTTAAAGTCAAAAGATTCTGATTATATATCATCTGAGCATAAAAGTTTACAAAAAATCTGAATATGACTTTTTGAACAGTGAAAATGATTATTGTGATGCAACTTATGAGGCTTGTGATGGACCAATGATTGATAGCGTACAAAAAAATTTAGTGTTTGTGCCTCATAATAATAGATATAATGTTATTTCTTCTTATAGTGATAATGATGTAGAGTCATTGTATAATGCCTCTTCTGATAACAGTGACAGTAAAAGAAAAAAAGTTTCTTAAGTTTAATATTGAATTGGATATGGCATGTCCTGTTTTGTAGAAAAAAATAATATTTACTAGAATATCTTGAAAGAAGTTGTGAGACAGTATGGTAGGGTCCAGAAGTTTAGTATGTCATTTAAGAAGAATGAAAATAGAAGAATGCAAGCTATATGTAGCAATGGTACTTATTCTTGGATGTTATGGGCATCTAGATTGCATCTTAAGGACCCTAATGATCAAACATGGCAGATTAAAACTTTGAACAATGAACACAATTGTCAAAAGAAAATAAGAAATGGTAGGTTACCGTCTTCTAAGTGGATTGTAAAAACACTTTTACATAAATTTCAAACTGACCTAACATATTCAAATTATTTGATGTAACAAGATATTAAAAAAGCAACTAATGGTTATGTGTGTGCTGCAAAATGTTCTAGGAGAAAAATTGGCTGTAAAAAAAGTCTTGGGTTCTTGCACAAAACAATATAGCAAGATTTATGAATACATAGGAGAATTGAGGCACTCAAATCCTGGTACAACAACCATTTGCAAGTTAGACAATAGACTCTTTGTTAGGATGAATATCTATTTTTGAGGGTTGCAAATTGGAATTCAAGAACCACTGCAGGCCATTTATTACTGTAGATGGATGTTTTCTTAAGGGTTACTATCAAGGCTATATATTGGCTACTGTGGAAATTGATGCAAACGATTGCATTTATCCCATATAAGTGGTAGCCTTAGTTGCAAAAAGTGCGCCTAGGTGCGAGGCACAAAAAAAATTGCCTCCAAGGACTGAGGCGGGACGAGGTACAAGAGGCACGCGTCTCAGTCGGATTTTGCCTGAGGCGTGAGTCAAGTACTTTTGCGCCTTCTATAGTTAGAAAAAAAACATGTGTCTTTTAATTAAAATATCTATTATTAATTTTTCCCTTCTCCTTGTTTTATTTTCACGATTGATGGAAAGAAAAAACCTAAAATTGCTCTGTCTCCCCAAAATTCCAACCACCACCTTCAAGCCTATCCATTGCCGCCAACAAGCTCAACCATCGTAATTTGTAACCCAATTGCCAGTAAGTCATCCTTTTATTTCTTCTCTTCTTTTCGATTCTACTTGTTACCTGAGTTTAAAAACGCCATTTATTAATATTGAATACACAAAGTTGAACCACCTTCAATCCTAGCCACCGTCACCGGCAAGCTCAGTCACCGTAACTTGCAACCCAGTCGTCGGTAAGTCATCCCTCCCCTTCTTCTCTTCTTTTCAATTCTACTTGTTTATTGGGTTTATAAAATGTCATTTATTAATATTGAATACACACAGTCAAGGTTTATTTCATAGTAATTATTAGATTATTTGATTTTCAAGTTGTTTAAAATTTAAATAATGGATTTGAGATCAGGTTCAATCGGATCATCGATCCTTTTAGATCCTACAAGAAAATATGAAAAGCCAGACCCTTTGAATAGAAATAATTTTTAGTGTAATTTTTGTGGTAAAATTACTAAGGGGAGCATATCGGATGAAACATCACTTGGTTGGAGGATTTAAGGATATGAGCAAGTGTTCTCAATGTCCTGAACATGTTAAGGAGGAAGCGAAGGTCTTTATAATTAAAAATGAAAAGATAAAGGCTAAAAATTTAATATTACCTTAATATTTTCCTATGGTGTTGATGATCATGACGAGGAAGAAGAACTTGAAATATTAAACTCAAGTGGGGATAAGGGTAACTCAAGTCAAAGGAGATGGGGACCTTTACCTAAAAAACCAAGAGCCTAGTGTCAATGGACTTGTTTATCGCTCCTAAAGCTAATCCGCACAAAGAGGGGAGTGTGCATGTATCTTGTGATAAGTAATTGGGGGAGAAAACTTATAGGAGAATTGCTAGATTTTTTTACAATGCCGGAGTTGCTTTTAATGTGGCAAGTTACCCTAGCTTCAAAGAATTGTGTGAAACTATTAGACAATATGGTCCCGGTTTGAAAATGCCTAGCATGCATGAGCTTATAGTTTCTTTCCTTAAGAAAGAAGTAGAGGATAAGCAAAAAGTAATGGAGGATCACAAAAAAGAGTGGGCACAAAAGGCTTGCTCAATTTTATCAGATGGGTGGCGTGATTCGGTCGCGCAAAGAGATATTGTGAATTTTCTTTTCAACACTCCAAAAGAGTTCGTATTCATTAAATCCATGAATGTTTCATAAATTGTTAAGGATGTTGACTTGTTATACCGGATGCTTAATGACATGGTGGAACAAGTGGGAGAGAAAAATGTGATCCAAGTAGTGACAAATAATGCATCTAATTACATTAAAGCCGGTACGACATACAATTTTTTTTAATTCTTTGTTTTTCTTTATTTATATAGATTATTCAAATATTTTATTGATGTGTTATTTTATTAATTTGTAGGAAAATTGCTAGAAGCAAAGAGACCACAACTTTATTGGACTCCATGTGCGATACATTGTATTGATCTGATATTTGAAAACTTCCTAAAGTCAAGAATGTACTAAAGAAGTGCATATTCATGAATGGCTATATATATAGCCACATCTCTCTTGTGAACGTGATGAATAGGTTCACAAGTCAAAAGAATTTGTATATACTGGCGATTACGAGATTTGCAACATCTTTCATCACTCTTGCACAATTCTATAAACAAAAGAACAATTTGAGGAAGATGGTTACTTTTCAAGAATGGAATGAATTCAAATGCCCAAAAGAAGTAGGAGAAAAGAAAATTACAGCTTATCTTTTGCAAGATACTTTTTGGAGAAAAGTACTTTATGCTCTTAAGTTAACGAGACCTCTTGTTAAAGTTCTTAGAATAGTTGATGGTGAGAAGAATCCACCCATGGGATACATTTATGAAGCCATAGATTAGGCTAAAGAGACTATTTCTAAGAGTTTTCAATGAAGAAAGAGGAGTACAACAAAGCTTTTGAGCATATTTATAGAAGTTGGGATTGTCAACTTCACCAACCTTCGCATGCAGCTAGTTATTTTTTAAACTGAAACTCCATTATGATAGTCTCGAGACATCAACTTGTGAAGAAGTTATGAAGGGTTTATATGATTGCATTGCAAGGTTGAATCTGAAGAGTGAAAATGAAGACAAGATCATCACAGAAATAAAGCAATATTGAAATGCTAATGGTCTTTTAAGCTTACAAGCGACCATTAGGCAAAGGAATACAAGATCTTCAAGTATTAAAAAAGTTACATTACAACTATATAAGTTATATATTATAATATAATTTTATATTTAAAAGTCCTTAAAATTGATAACTTAAATCTTATAATATTTTGGTTTTGCTTTTTGATATGATAGAGGGGTGGTGGCCTTTATTTGGATCTTCATCTCCAAACCTCCAAAAGTTTTCTATTAGAGTTTTTAGTCTAACTTATAGTGCTACTAGTTGTGAGAGAAATTAGGGTTTTTTCGGCTTGTAAGAAACTTTTTTCCTATAGTCTTTCTTTCATATCATAATAAACTATTAATCTTAAATTGCTTAATAATTTATATGATTTTTACTTCTTGTAGCTTCATACAAAGAAGAGAAATAGATTGACACAAGGTCGATTGAACGATTTGATCTTTATAAAATACAATCGTGCATTGAGACACCGATACCAACTGAAAGACACCGATCCTATTCTCTTGGAGGATATTGATGAAAGTAATGAATGGTTAGTTGGGAAAATAGAGGATAATTCTTCTGGCAATAAAGATGAATTTGTGTTTGATGGTGATGGTCTAACATGGAGTCAGGTTGGTAGAGCTGTCGGAGCCCATAATCCTAGCTATTTGACTAGAGCATCAAGGAATATTTGTTAAAGGAAAAGGTGTAGCTACTAGTTTTGCAACCTTTGCTCCTAGATCAACTCATCAAGCCCTAGTGCATGATGATAATGAGATAGAAGATGATATTGGTGAAGATGGAGATTATGAACTTGATGGAGATGGATATTTCGAGGATGGTGATGATTTGGAGTAATGAAGTATTAGTCATTTATTGTTTAAGTGATAATTGTCTAAGTACGACTTTGTGCATGTTACTTACTTATATTTGAAGTTTGAACTATGTTTGATACTTTGATTGTTTTTTATTTCTTTTATTTCAATTATGCTTGGTTGCTTTCTTATATCAATTTGTTTGATTTGATACTTAATTACACATTTAAGTAGAAAATATTTTTATCTTTTAGCATCTATGATATAATTATCATGTTTTTAAGTAAAAAATATGCTATAGGGTTAATTTATAAATTTTGAGGATAAAAGGGCACCTCACCTACGAAAGGTAGGTGCCTTCACCTAGCGCCTCGACTCTAGGGACCTTTTGCGCCTCAGAGCGCCTAGTGCCTTTTAAAACTAAGGTGGTAGCTATTGAGTCTGAGAAACTGTGATAATTGGTGTTGGTTCCTACAGGTGTTAGTAGAGGACTTAGACATAGTCAACTCTCACCATGTGACATTAATGTTTGATAAACAAAAGGTACAATTTAAAGTTGTTATTGTGCATATTATTTCAATTATTTATTGTGAAATTATTAGGATATTTGTTTTGATATAATAATTGAAAATAGTTTTGGACAAATTTGAAAAGATTTCAAAAATGTTTTTAAGTCCAAACAACTTGAAAATAAGTTTGAGAAGTTTTGGAAATGTTTTAAACATTTTAAAGTAGCCAAACTAAAGTTTTCAAATTGCCCGTACCGATACGGTATACCCCGTATCGATACAGATAAGGGTTTGAGCTACAGTAATTTTCCAATAGAAAAAAACTATATCGATACGGCCCTAGGTATACCAATACGTAGTGGATCGTACCAAAATGCTTGTACGCGTACCGATCCTACCGATCCAGTTTTTAACGACCCCAACGGCTATTTAAATTGCAGGTCATGCGAATACGGACCCTGGCTTTCTGATATGGCGTACCGAAACGAACCAAGGTGTACCGATATGCACAGCCAGAATGAGCATAACGGCTAGTTCCCATGCCGATACGCCTACCCGCGTACCGATACGGAAAGCTACAGAACTACATTTATTGCGGGAAATAAAGCCTCCAATGGCTCCAAATCAATCCCAACGGTCTCCAATGGCTAGGAACTCAATTGGGAGTATAAAAGGAACCTTCAAGCTTCAGCAACAACTAATGAAACAATTGTCAACAACATGATGATGCCAAAATTGTCTTAGGGCTTTTAATTCTTATTGTTTGTATAGACAACACTTGTGAGCTTTAATTGTTATATTTGCTCAAGTTTTTAGGTTTGGGTGAGTAAGCTTAGTTGTGCAAACAATCTACCTTGTGAGGGATTTCTTGTTTGCTTTCTTTTCTTTTCTCTTGTAGATAGGGTTTACTCAAGCTTTGGGGTAGAAGCTTTGAGTGTGTAAGGGTTCCCTCCTAAGCCTAGAAAAGGGGAAGAAATTTATAGTGAATTTGGAAATCCTTAGTGGGGAAGCTAAGATAGTGGATGTAGGCTTTGGTTAGAAAGCCGAACCATTCTAAATCCTTGTGCAAATTTTCTTATCTTTTTCTTCCACCACATACACCCAAAAATCGAATTCTCCACCACTTGGCAAGCAATTCGATTGAAGGAAATCGAGCCCAACAGAAATGTATGTGACATTCTTTTTACTTTACCGTGACAATGACTAATCGAAACTGTTTTAGAGTTGTTTCCTCATGCTGAAAAAAGAAATTGTGTCAGACATTTGTACCTGAATTTAAAAAATGATAAGAGTTTAAAGGAAAAGCACTGAAAGATGTTTTATTAAAAGCTGCAAAGGCAACTACTGTGAGAGACTATGAAAGAGCAATGATAGAAATAGAAAGGATCTCAGAATGTGTTTACAAGTGGTTAAAGGCAAATAATCCTTCCATATGATCAAAGTCTCATTTCTCTACACTATCAAAACGTGACATCTTATTAAATAACTACTGTGAATGTTTTAATAAGATAAGGGATAATCTAACTTATCTTATTATAATCCGACTTATCTCTTTCATTACAATCTGACTTATTTTATTCTATTAACAAATGATCCTTGAAGCAAGGGATAAACCTATCCTTACCATGATAAAAATTATTCGTACACAGATGATGCATAGAGTTTTAAGAAAGGCTGAAACTGGTTAGAAGTATACTGGACTACTGTCCTAAAATTTAGAAGAAAATGGACACATTAATTAAGCAAGTTGCTAGGTAAATATTAATTTCAATTATGTCATTAATTGAATGTATTAATGTCAATTATTGAACTATTTATTACATGTATTAATTTGAACCTAAATATATAAATGTTATTATTATTAATTAATAATGTATTTGGCTCTTAAATGAGGGTGAGAGGTATGAAGTTATATTTGGTCCATCAGACCAACATGTTGTGAATCTACAAGCAAGGGATTGTTCTTGTAGAAAATGTGATCTTAAAGGTATAAGGTTACATGCTTTATTGGTGCACATTGAACTGTTTATCAAATGTTTCATTACTGTTTCATTTGAAAATGTTACTATTTCATTATTGTTATTGATGTTTATTGTTTTATTACTTTTATTGATGTTTATTATTACTTGGGATGTTTCATTATTATTGAAAGTGAATTATTGGGATTTCATGTTTATTACAATTTCATTATATGTTTATTGTAGTTTTAAACTTTTTTTACATATTTTAAATAGTTTCATTATATGTTACCAGTTTATTATAGTTTATTGATGCTTACATGTTTTAAACTGTTTTTACATGTCTTTAACTATTTCATTACTATTACTAAAGATTATAACTTGGAATTCCATGTTTATTACAATTTTTTTACAGGTCTATTACAGTTTTAAACTATTTTTTTACATGTTTTGAACAATTCCATTACATGTTACTAGTTCAATACAATTATGTTACTAGTTTAATACAGTTTATTGACACTTACATGTTTTAAACTGTTTTGTACATGTCTTTAACTATTTCATTATTGTTATTGATGCTTAGAACTTGAGATTCTATGTTTATTACAGTTTATTTACAGGTTTATTACATTTTTAAACTGTTGTTTACATGTTTTAAACAATTTTATTACATGTTACCAATTTATTACAGTATATTGATGTTTACATGTTTTAAATTGTTTTTTACATGCCTTTAAATGTTTCGTTACTATTATTGATGCTTATAACTTGGGATTTCATGTTTATGACAACATTTTATAGGTTTATTATAATTTTAAACTATTTTTACGTGTTTTAAATAGTTTTATTACATGTTACTAGTTTATTATAGTTATATGTTTTAAATTGTATTTTATACGTCTTAAACTATTTTTTACAAGAATTCCATGTGCACATGTTGTAACATCCATAACGTATACTCGTAGTTGAATATACATTATAGATGTTACTTAAACCTGCTACTGAAAGTTGAGATTATTTTTTTATTCCTTATACGATTCATCGTTTAGCTGGTTATTTAAACTATCATTATAATTCAATTTAATGCATCATATACTATCAATAAGTAAATAGTTTACATGCCCACTAGAGATTGTCATAATTTAGAATGTCATACTGATGTTCTGCAGATTGTAGCTTGAACAGTATGCTTGACTCCTCTTCAAGTGCTCCAACTTGACCTACGTGTGAAACAATCACACGCTAAGTACGAACTTAGTGAGACATTTAAACTTATTTATTTTAAAAACATGAAATAATGTAATACAATATGTTATATATAAAAGTGCATTCTGTTATCTCTATAACATGGTAAGTATATCACAATATACATATGTCATGTATCATAACTATCATATAAATCATGTTATTATTGCATAATATATTCTCTATCATGGACATGCTTTCATCACATAATCATTTACATATCATGTACTCTATCATGGCCATGCTTTCATTATGCAATCATTTGCATATCATGTGCTCTATCATGGTTATGCTTTCTTTATGCCATCATTTGCATAACATGTATTCTATCATGGTCACGTTTTCATTATGCAATCATTTGCATATCATGTCTTTCATGTAATCGTCTTGTGATCTAGTGGCTGAAAAGTCCTTTAAGATTCTGTACCTTTTGTACTGGCTAAAAAGTCCTTTAAGACTCCATAGCCTTGGATACTGACTAAAAAGTCCTTTAAGACTTTGTAGCCTTAATACTTCTGGCTGAAAAGTCCTTTAAGACTCCATAGCCTTAATACTTGAGTACGTACTCGAGGACGCTCTTTGCTCCTCATAAAAGGACACTCTTTGCTCCCTATAATCGCACCTCTTTAGTGCTATTGGCACCATGGGCATAGATCCCTAGGTGTAACACCAAGGGCGTGGGTCCCCAATGTGGTTACTTGTTTCATTTTAATCATATCATTATTCATGTAATTCATGTATCATATTGTCATATGAATCATGTATCATCACTATCATGTAATTCATGTTTCATATTGTCATATGAATCATGTATCATCACTATCATGTAATTCAAGTAAGCATAATGCATCATCATTTATGCAAACAATAGTTCGTACCTTGTACTCCATCAAGCTTGCCATCTCAATTTTAATCATGTAATTCAAGTCATGCATCATATCACGTATTATAAAGTAATGCAATGTCAATTTTAATCATGGGTCGACTTATCACAAGTCCTCCCATTTTTAATAAAACCTACACATAGAAATGCACTCACCAGGGCCATTTATTAGTTTGCCTCACTAAGCTTTATTCGATCCTTTCTTTCATAATGCATCGAACCTTCTTTTGATTCGGATCCAAACTAAAAATCGAGTTTCAAGGCTTGAATCGAACTTGGAAAATTTCTCCCCCTTTTTTCTCTATTTCTAATTGATGAAGATGATGAAATCTTCATCTTTTGATCACTTAATTTTAAATCTCTCCCATTTATGCCATTTGCAATATATAAATGAATTTTAAATTCATTTAAATAGTGAAATTACTAAAATGCCCTTTTAGTCCAATGGTTGAGATTGATCTTATCATCAATCAAGGGCCAAGATTAAATCTTCCATTTCCTTCTTCCAAAAATGTCCTTGTAACTTTTTAAATCTTTCAAAAATGTCATTGGGGGCAAAATGACCAATTTGCCCTCCAACTAGTTTTTTATTTACTAGTTTGCCATTCTTGTAAAAATTCAACTAAGTCTAGTTGGAATCCAAGCAACTATAATAAAATATTCATAAAATAATATTTTATGACTTTTCCATGGCTTTTGGATCAGCCTCTGAAATTTTAGTTCGATCCGATTTCCTGATATTCATAAAATACTTCTACTGCAATTTTACCTTTCCTAAGCTATTGGATTTATTCCGAAAATTCCATATTTCCATATTCGGGAAATAAACTCTATTATCTCATAAAACTTCCTTTCCCAGAACTTAGACTGAATTTTCCTAACTCAGTCTACTATTCCGATAGTTATCGAAAATCTCCATAGAATAAAATTTCTCTTAGAAATCCATTATCGATAATCCATTCGAATATTATTTACTTTTACTGAGTCCAAAATATAGATTAGAAACACTTTTATGGGACCTTCCCGAAGGTCACCCATCCTTGTATTCCTCTAGCCTAAGCACGCTTAACAATTTTATTCGATCCAAGTTTGGTACCTTTTTCTGCACCTTAATTCTTAAAACCGATATCAAGGTACCTATTTCGATCCGATTCACTCTTATACTGAATAAAATTACTAGTTGGGGAAATTTACACTTTAGTCCCTAAACTTTCCAAAGTTTATACTTTAATCCCCTAAACTTTCAAATTTTACAATTTAGTCACTAGCCAAAATTTGGGATATTACAATTCCTCCCCCTTAAGAAAATTCATCCTTGAATTTTCAATGCGTACCTATTCCAAACATTTATGGATATTACTTCCTTATTTTATTCTCAGCCCCCTAGTGGCTTCTTCGACCTTGTGATATTTCCTCAAAACTTCAGTCAATGAAATTTCTTATTCCTTAATTCTTTAATTCCATAAACCAATATTTCTACTAACTCATCTTCATTTATCAAATCTAATTGCATCTCAATTTATTCAGAAGTGTTGACATGTAAATAATTCAGTCAATGCCCTCAAAACATAAACACATATACTATAGACTTTTGCTCACTTCTGGAGAGAAGACCCATTAATATAATATTGGTCCAACTCTTTCATGATTCTTTGAGGTATAACAGTTCTGAAACTAAGTTTTTCCTTTTTGACCTATAAATCATCTTTCATTTTCAAATAAACAGTCATAACTTCTCTTTTGCTCTGACATTTAAGGCTCTCAACAACTTAAACATTTAAATAACCAATGCTTTATTATATACAGTTGCCGAAGGTTACAACCTCTTAGATACTTCTTGTTCTTGTACTTGAGCTCCTTACTGCACCAATAGCTCAATCTAGGTAAAAATCAAAAAAAGTTCATACTTGATTTCATTGTTACTGCTACGGGTATCTTTATAACCCTTGTGATCTGAGACTCTTGTTCTTGTCTGGAAACATTTCAGTAGAAATTTCAATTAGCCGAAATAATCCTCAACTAAACACTCTTCATTTGACTTCGTTAAGGAACTAATTCCTTTTAAAAATTTGAACGTTTCTTCTTATAATCACTTCTACCTTGTGTACAGATAACCATTTTATCTAAATTACACTTCAGATTCCCGAGATGATACCTTCACATTACCTTTTAGTATTTGATCACTTAGATCATTACAAACCCTTTTTTCCAGCAATCCACATTATTTTAATGCTTGTCATACTCATCATCTTATATTACTGATTGTCTTTATCAAAACCTTTCTGAAAAGATATCTTAGCTTATCCATTACACTTCATCCCTATCTTTATAAGGCTCTGCTGTCAACTATTCAAGTAGAATTAACCTTTTAGTTCTTCTCTGAATACTTTTTGGTTAAGAGTTCAATACACTTTATCAATAATAGACTTCCAATCTTGTTCATTATGTACTCAACTATCACTTTCATCATACTTTTATTCCAGAATCTGTCTTCATGATCTACCAGGCTTCATAGTTAACATCTTATAATACTGGTGTCTCCTTAAAGAATTAATCCTTCTTACTTAGGTTGTGTCTGATTTAAAGACTTTTCAAAGTTTTTCTAACATTTTAGGAGTCTACATTGTAACTCTTTCCATGTTTGCTTTGATTATCCTTGCAATATAGTTTACTACTTTTAGTACTCTGACTGATTCATACTTAACATCTTCTTTTTGAGCTTCAAATATAATCTCTTTACAGATCAATTTCTTCTTAGTTTCTTTTCTAATCATCTCAGTAGTATCATTACTTAACTTTCCAATTCTCCCTTATATTTACTGACAGTACAAACATCTTATAATAAGATACTACTGAGTTATTTCCATCATAACTTCAATCCTTAACTTATCTTGAGTAAATCGCCAGATTACATCTGCAGCAACTACTGACATTGTTATCTTCAAACATATATATTTCTAAAGTAAAGATACTTCTTCTTCTTACTCATTCGTATCCGAGTATCTTATAATTAATGTATCATCTCTTTACTATGCAGATAACTTATTCTAAACAAGAACTAACTTCCAGGCTTATTTTACTGTATCATATCTACTATGGGTCCTTTCTTGACCTCTAAGATTCGTCAACTGACGAAATCCATTATCGTTTTACTTTTCTTATTCTAGTATCATTTTACCTTATACTAATGAGGAGCAACATCAAGTCATACAATCAGTACATCAGTAATATGACATCCTAGGGGCATGTATTTACTGAAAACTCAATGTCAAACTTGGTTTAGCATCCATAACCAGCTAAACATTTCTGATACCAATAAATGTAACACCCATAATGTATACTCGTAGTTGAATATACATTATAGATGTTACTTAAACATGCTACTGAAAGTTGAGCTTATTTTTTATTCCCTATACGATCCATCGTTTAACTGGTTATTAGACTATCATTATAATTCAATTTAATGCATCATATACTATCAGTAAGCAAATAGTTTACATGCCCACTAGAGATTGTCATAATTTAGAATGTCATACTGATGTTCTGTAGATTGTAGCTTAAACAGCATGCTTGACTCCTCTTAAAGTGCTCCAACTTGACCTACGTGTGAAACAATCACACGCTAAGTATGAACTTAGTGAGACAGTTAAACTTATTTATTTTAAAAACATGAAATAATGTAATACAGTATGTTATATATAAAAGTGCATTTCGTTATCTCTATAACATGGCAAGTATATCACAATGTACATATGTCATGTATCGTAACTATCATATAAATCATGTTATTATTGCATAATATATTCTCTATCATGGACATGCTTTCATCATGTAATCATTTACATATCATGTACTCTATCATGGTCATGCTTTCATTATGCAATCATTTGCATATCATGTGCTCTATCATGGTCATGCTTTCTTTATACCATCATTTGCATAACATGTATTCTATCATGGTCACATTTTCATTATGCAATCATTTGCATATCATGTCTTTCATGTAACCGTCTTGTGATCATACTGGCTGAAAAGTCCTTTAGGACTCTGTAGCCTTTTGTACTGGCTGAAAAGTCCTTTAAGACTCTATAGCCTTGGATGCTGGCTGACAAGTCCTTTAAGACTCCATAGCCTTAATATTTCTGGCTGAAAAGTCATTAAAGACTCCATAGCCTTAATACTTGAGTACGTATTCAAGGACGCTATTTGCTCCTCATAAAATAACACTTTTTGCTCCCTATAATCGCACCTCTTTAGTGCTCTTGGCGTGATGGGCGTGGATCCCCAGGTGCAACACCAAGGGCGTGGGTCCCCAATGTGTTTACTTGTTTCATTTTAATCATATCATTATTCGTGTAATTCATGTATCATATTGTCATATGAATCATGTATCATCACTATCATGTAATTCATGTTTCATATTGTCATATGAATCATGTATCATCACTATCATGTAAATTCAAGTAAGCATAATGCATCATCATTCATGCAAACAATAGTCCGTACCTTGTACTCCATCAAGCTTGCCATGTCAAGTAATGCATCATATCACGTATTATAAAGTAATGCAATGCCAATTTTAATCATGGGTCGACTTATCACAATTCTGACCCTTTTAATAAAACATACACATAGAAATGCACTCACCTGGGCCATTTATTAGTTTGCCTCACTAAGCTCTATTCGATCCTTTCTTTCATAATGCATCGAACCTTCTTTTGATTCGGATCCAAACTGAAAATCAAGTTTCGGGGCTTGAATAGAACATGGAAAATTTCTCCCCTTTTTTTTCTCAATTTCCAATTGATGAAGATGAAGACATCTTCATCTTTTGATCACTTAATTTTAAATCTCTCCCATTTATGCCACTTGTAATATATTAAATGAATTTTAATTCATTTAAATAGTAAAATTACTAAAATGCTCTTTTAATCCAATGGCTGAGATTGATCTTATCATCAATCAAGGGTCAAGATTAAATCTTCCATTTTCTTCTTCCAAAAATGTCCTTGTAACTTTTTAAATATTTCAAAAATGCCATTGGGGCAAAATGACCAATTTGCCCTCCAACTAGTTTTTATTTACTAGTTTGCCATTCTTGTAAAAATTCAACTAAGTCTAGTTGGAATCCAACCAACTATAATAAAATATTCATAAAATAATATTTTATGACTTTCCCATGGCTTTTCGATCAGCCTCTAAAATTTCAGTTCGATACGATTTCCCGATATTCATAAAATACTTCTACTGCGATTTTACCTTTTCTAAGTTTTTGGATTTATTCCAAAAATTCCATGTTCCCATATTCGGGAAATAAACTCTATTATCTCATAAAAACTTCATTTCCCAGAACTTAGACTGAATTTTCCTCACTTAATCTACTATTCCGATAGTTATCGAAAATCTCCATAAAATAAAATTTCTCTTAGAAATCCTTTATCGATAATCCATTCGAATATTCTTTACTTTTAATGAGTCCAAAATATCGATTAGAAACACTTTTATGGGACCTTTCCGAAGGTCACCCATCCTTGTACTTCTCTGGCCTGAGCACGCTTAACAATTTTATTCGATCCAAATTCGGTACCTTTTTCTGCACCTTAATTCCTAAAACCGATATCAAGGTACATATTTCAATTCGATTCACTCTTATACTGAATAAAATTACTAGTTTGGAAAATTTACACTTTAGTCCCTAAACTTTCCAAAGTTTATACTTTAACCCCCTAAACTTTTAAAATTTACAATATAGTCACTGACCAAAATTTGGGATATTACACATGTTGTCTTTGCTTTGTTATCGTACGTCAACTCAAATAAGTATTTACTCAAACTTTATTTACCCTATTAGAGGAACAAATCTGTGAGAACCAATTTCTTCAATGGAACCAATTCTTCCCCTGTTCAAAAGAGGCCATCTGATAGACCTAAAAAATAAAGAAAAAAATTGTTGATGAACAGGACAATGCCCCTACTAGGGGACAAAGGACATTGAAAATTAAGTGCGCAAAATGTGAAAAACCAAGCCATAATATAAGGACATGTAGAGGTCAGATGAGAATGACAAGTCCCAAAATTGTCAAATAAAAGATTCCTAATCTCTAATAATGACTTATGGAAAGTATTATAGAGAAGTAGGGTCGATCCACAAGGACTAAGGAATTTCTAATGCCGCTTCCTTGTTTCAATCCTTGATTTAACTGCAAAATAAAAATGGGAGGTTTACGTAACCTCCTAAATTTAACCTAATTTCTTAAGTCGAATCTTGGAAGTCAAGTTGGAAAAGCTTGTCCCTCAAGAAATATTATTAGGTTTAATAATCAAATTTGCAATTTAATCAGAAGAGATAGGAATTACAAAAGTATATCATTTTCTAAAAACGTAGTTGTTTAGCATAATTCCAAGAGTTATTATAAAATTTGAAAGAAAGTCAAATAATGCATGTCAACCCAATAAGTCCCAAAATAATAATAATGTCCCAAATACAAAAAGTATCCGAAATAATAATATATATAAAATTCAAATGTCTAAATAATCATACTATAAAATAAGGTAAAGTCTGAAGATATGAGATCCTCCAAGTACCATACGCCTAAGCTTGAGTATTTGAAAGAGGAACTAGGAGGAGTAAGCTATGAGGCTCAGTGTGTCTCTAAAGTGCAGAAGAAAAACACATAATAGAAATATGAAAAACAAACACAGCTCAACTGACATTTCGATATACAAATGCATGTGATAAGAGACAAAGAATGCAATGTCATGCACCCATCTCCATACACAGTTCGAAGAGTAAGGTTCCCCAGAACCACTCTAACTACATCGTCACCATCCGAAGTGGAAACTCGACCCGAGGTTAGAGCCATTGATCCGAAGCAAAATTCAACCCGAAGGGTTAACCCACTAAACCTCCCCGTACAATTTTCCAACCCAAATTATATGGCATGTTCTGATTTTATTTTCTGAATCCAAATGCATATCCGATCTATTATTCAAGTTATGTACGATATATGTCCAATATTAGTTTAATATGATTCTGATTTTTTATGCGTGACATGTCATCATACAAAACACATCATAATTCACAGTTTATTCACTCAGTCACATATACAACATACATGCATAACATGAAGCACAAAAATGATGTAGCACTAGAAAAGACACACCTTAGGTAGCTAGCACCTCAACGTCGAGAGTGACGTCTCCCACGCTCAACCCTAGGATTGGGTCGGTAAGAATCAACACCTACGAGGATAACAAAACATAAATACTTACTACTATGCCATACTGACTTAATCACAAAACAAAACCATACCCCATGCAGAACTCGTAAGCTGCGCAGAAGGAGGTCGAACAGGTGGAGGAGGAGGAAGGTTTTTAGTCTCCGAGTCAACGTCACCTGAACACGATAATATTTGAATCAGATTCTAAAATTCATAATTTCATAATACAATTAATTGTAGATAGTAAAACGGTCTTTCATGTTTTGATTTGGGAAAACAGATAGTGGATTTGGAATCAAGACGTCGAAAAATGTAAAGTTGACTTTGGCTGAAAAAGTCAATGCTGACGTCATCCAAAAAGTCAATGATGACATCATCCAAAAAGTTAATGCTAAAATTAGCTCAGGTCGGGTCACGGGTTAATGTTTCAGGTCGGGTCAACGGGTCAGCCCATCAGGTTAGGGTCACTAGTCCGGTCTAAGGCTGACCCAGTTCGGGTCATTGGTTCGGTCTGATTGCTTCACCTCGGCTTGGCTCAAATCGGGCTCTCTCACTAGCTTCGTTAAGCCCAAACCCTACCCAACACCCACACACCGGTTTGGCATCTGGGCTCAACAGAACCCCACAACCCGCTACCATTACCCATTCCCACCATATATGAACTTTAGGGTTTACGAAACCCTTGATGGCGCAGCTCGTCGCCGGCCAACTCAGGTGAACTCTAAGGTCGAATCACGACCATAACCAAGAACCCAAGGCTTCTGGAACAACCACACCCACAACACGCACCCAAAAGAAACCCTTTTGAATGCTTACCCAAATATAACTCACCAGGAGACGGAGGGAATGGCGGCGCAAGGATTTCAAACGGACCCGATAGTGGTTTGGACACTAACGTCGAGCCAGAATGACAAGGCAAGGGGAGAGGTTTTGAAGGTGATGGAGTGAAGAGACCAACAGTGGTGGTCGTGCAAGACGCAGACGACGTGTAAGGGTCGGTCGAAGCTTCACCGAAGAAGCAAGGAAGAAGGGTTTATAAGATTTCAAAGGATTTTGGGTGAGGTTGTGCGGCTAGGGTTCCAAATGGTTGTTGAGGGGACCTTTGGGTGTTATGATAGGGTATAAATACCCTAGGGAAAAAGGGTAAATTACCACCACAGTACCCCAACTTCACCCGCATTACACAATGGTCACATAAATTCTGAACTAATTCAATTAGGTCACCAAAATATCTAAAATTCAATTAAATTCCCAAATCTCAATTAGGGTTACGAATTAAGGATTTTACTCTAATTAGGGTTTTTAAATTTAGGCAAAAATTGGGGTGTTACAACTCTCCCCTCTTTAAAAGAAATTTCAGCCTCAAAATTTCCCCGGATCAAAGAGATGCGGATACTGAGCTTTGACAACGGCCTTAGGCTCCCATGTAGCCTCATCATGATCACGATTACACCACAAGACCTTGACCATCTTAATAGTCTTCTTTCTAAGAACCTTCTTATCTTGAGCAAGAATCTCAACTGGCTCCTCCTCAAACGCAATTCAGGACGAATATCAATCTCCTAAACAGGAATAATATGAGACGGATCAGCATGATAGCGTCTGAACACTGAGACATGGAAGACATCATGAATACGCCTAAGCTCTGGTGGTAACTCAAGCTGATAGAGAGTTGTTCCAACTCGATGGATGATACGATAAGGGCCAATGAAACGAGGACTCAACTTGCCTTTCTGACCGAAATAAAGTACCTTCCTCCATAGAGATACTTTCAAGAAGACCTCATCTCCTACCTCATACTCAATGTCCCGACGTCTCAAATTGGCATAAGACTTTTGTCTGTCAAAAATAGCCTTAAGCTGATCATGAATCAATCTAACAGTCTGTTCAGCCTCATGAACAATATTCTGTCCCAACAATATGTGCTCATTAAGTTCGGTCCAACCAATAGGTGTACGACACTTACGCCCATACAGAACTCCGCAAGAGGTAAAAATCCTCCCAACTGCCTCTATAATCCACAACACAATCTCTCAACATATCCTCAAGAATTTGGATTACCCGCTCAGACTGGCCATCGGTCTGCGGATGATAAGTAGTGCTAAAATTCAACCGAGTGCCCAAAGCAGTGTGAAGAGCCCTCTAGAACTTCGTTGTGAACCTTGGGTCCCGATCAGAAATGATAGACAAAGGTATCCCATGAAGTCTAACAATCTTCAGATGTAAAGCTGAGCTAACTTACTCAAAGAATAGTTAACCCGTACAGGGATGAAGTGTGTAGACTTAGTCAACCGATCAACGATAACCTAGATAGAGCCTTTCTTTGATGGGGTCAAAGGAAGACCACTAAAAAAGTCCATAGTTACCCACTCCCATTTCCACTGAAGAATCTCAATGTGCTGAAGTAACCCGGACGGACGTTGATGCTCTACTTTTACTTTCCGACAAGTTAAACATTTCGATACAAATCCAATGGCATCCCTCTTTAGGCCCTTCCAGTAGTATCTCTCTCAAAAATTCTTATACATCTTGTCCCCACCAGGATGCATAGAATAAAGACTGTCATGAGCTTCACGAAGAATAACCTCTTCAAGCCAGAATTTCTCAGAATACATATCGACCTCGGAAACATAGTACACCATCCTGGTCAATAGAGAAATCATGAGATGCGCCTTCTTCAACCCCTCTTATGCAGTACATAAAGAACAGATCACTAGGTTGCTCAGCTCGAATATCAGAAATCAAGGTAGGAATAACCCAAAGTTCTGCCAAAAGAATGCCATCCTCATACAAACTCGTCTGGGCAAACAAAGCTCTCTAATCTGAAATGGCATTATGACTCAAGGCGTCGGCTACAACATTGGCCTTGCCTGGATAATACTCAATTTCACAATCATAGTCTTTAAGAAGCTCTAACCAACGTCGTTGTCTCAGGTTCAGCTCATTCTGAGTGAGGAGATATTTCAGACTTTTATGGTTTGTGAAGATATAACACTTCTCCTCATAGAGATAGTGTCTCCAGATCTTGAGAGCAAAGATCACAGTAGGGAGCTCTAGGTCGTGGGTAGGATAGTTGCACTCATGCAGGTTTAGCTGTCTAGAAGCATAAGCCATTACCTTACCATCCTGCATCAGAACACACCCCAAACTGGTGTGAGAAGCATCATTGTATACAGAGTAGGCCATTCCGAGCTCAAGTTGGATTAAATGCCTCAGTCAAAATAGTCTTAAGCTTCTCAAAACTAGACTGTTGAGCCTCATTCTAGACAAAGGGAACATTATTCCTTAAAAGTTTAGTCAACGAAGATGCGATGATCGAGAAACCCTCAACAAACCTCCAATAATAGCCAACCCAAGAAACTTCGAATCTCAGAAACGTTCTCGGGCTGCTTTAACTCATTATAGCCTCAATCTTCTTCGGATCAACTCGAATACCCTCAGCAGAAATGATATACCCCAAAAACATAACCTCCGAAAGCCAGAATTTACACTTGCTAAATTTAGAATAAACTAGAATATCATCTATAAAGACTACGACAAATTGGTCGAGATAGGGTTGAAACACTCTAATCATCATATCCATGAAAGTGACATGAGCGTTAGTCAACCCAAAGGGCAACACAAGGAACTCGTAATGATCGTAACTGGTCTGAAAAGCTATTTTGAATATATCAGAATCTGTAACCTTGAGTTGGTAATAACCAGATCTCAGGTCTATCTTAGAGAACACCGTAGCTCCCTAAAACTGATCGAAAAGGTCGTCAATACGAGGGAGGGGATACTTGTTCTTAATTTTTAGCTTATTTAGTTTTCGATAGTCGTTACACAACCGAAGTTTCCCATCCTTCTTCTTAACAAAAAGAACAGGACTCCCCACAGAGAAACACTGGGTCGGATAAATCCCATGTCTAACAGTTCTTGCAACTGTATTTTCAATTCTTTAAGTTCTTTTAGTGCCTTCCGATAAGGTGCCATAGACACAGGAGATGTGTCCGGATAAACTTTAATACCAAACTCAATCTCATCACGCTTTGGCGGAATACTAGGCAATTCTTTCGAAAATACATTGGGAAAGTCTCTCACAACCCGGATCTTATCCATCCAGAGTCAGACTATCTCGGATCAAGAATGTAAGCAAGGTAGGCAATGAAACCCTTCTTGATTATCTTCTCGGCCTTGAGAGCCGATATTACATTAGATAGAAAACCTCCACGCTATTCGATAAGAACTACCTCACGATCATCAGGAGTTTTCAGGGTTGCTGTAACACCATTACTAGCATTTAATAACTGATACTAATTAGTGTGTCACATAATAACTTCTCAATATTTAAAACTAGTAATATAATTTAAAATTGATAATCTTATATTTTCCATTTAATTGTGTAAATTTTTGTTTCAAATTTTTAACTCACCAAATTAACTCCATATTTAGGCAGCAATCTAGCAGTTTATATCTACAATCTATAAATAACATAACTGCCTAAAATAAAATATACCCGATTACTCTATGTACCCTTTTTTAGTCATTACCCAATTTTAAATTTAATATAATTACTCATCATTTACTATAAACATAAACTACTTTATATGTTATTACAAACCATATATAAACTAGTATATAACCGATTCATTTAAACATATACATTCCATCTAGAAACATCAATACACATCAAAAGATGTTATTATTGATACCGTGATTATATTCTAGATAAGTAGGATGCCCGCTTCTTACTCCGAACTCTGCTTTTTACCTACGCATGAAAACCATCACACGCTAAGTATATACTTAGTGAGGCAATAATAATGTCCAGTGCAATATAACATAACTATAATTAATAACATGTAACAATATTCACGCATTATGAATCACTAGATATGAATTACCATCATGATAATCATTTATTAACATAATATAACCGGATATAATTTCTTACCAATAGACTTGCCATAACTTTAAGAGTTTATAAACTCTTTAACCTATTTATCAATTATTTATCAATATCATAGCCCAAATATAACCGTTGAGGACCCTGGGCACTTGAATCAAAGATGCACCGAAGTGCTAATACACATAAGGTCGTGCCCACCATAATACACATAAGGTTGTGCCCACCATATACACTAAGTGTCATTTATATACACTATAGTGCTAAACCGGATACGCAACGTGCTGTTGGACTCTATGGCATGCCAACTATACCATGTCCCTCAATGACATACTTGGGCATATATTTCATATTTATTTCATCCATGGCAATGTATATCATCCAAATTTAACATTGGGCAATTCATACCCGAAATAACATTCATGATATAACATCATATATAACTAGTAAATTATGCATTTATGTTCAATCTTTGACATATTTAAAACATGTCAAATATATGATCAATGACATAAATATCATGCCAATATATAAACCATGTAGACTTATCGCAAGTCTTCCCAATGATGTATACAAACATACATGTATCATGTAATGTATGCATTGCACTCACCTGATGCCTCACTAGTAAACCTTAATATTGCTTTAGCTTTACTCTTGAACTTTTTCCTTATCTTTAAACTTGCTCGTAATACGATCTTGATTACGGTCACGATCTATAAAATCATCATTTTCCAAACACATACATTTCAAAGCGTATGTTAGTATCATTCTAACATAGGCACATATTAGGAATAAAATTCCTAAAAATCCTTTATTATTCATATCCATCATAAATTCAAAAGACATTCTCAAATCTTATAAAAAAACCATAAAATGAATTCTTTTAGAATTCATCTCAATATTTCCAAATTATTCAAAATGGTCCCTTGCCATTAAACTTCAAATTCAAACATTTAACAATATATTTAAGCATTCCAAAATACATTCAAGCTTAGCACCTTGACTTCTAGTCAATTATCATTTCAAACTCATATTTCCCTTAATATGCTATTTGATCCTCAACACTTTATAAACTTCTAAATTGGTCCAAATAAAATTCTAAACCTTGTAGAATTATTCTTACACCATTTCTAGCCTTAGGGAAATTTTTCATAAATTTTCCCTAATTTATCCCCTAAAGGCCGAATATGAAGAGTCCTTTTATCCAAATTTCCAACTTGATTCAAGCATGAATTCAACTTCTAAACATCATCTTCAAGCTTCTACAATCATTTCCATATCAAAATCAATCCAAACTCAACTTCATATCAAAACCCTAACTTAAACCAAATTAGGATTTAACTATCTTCAAGTTTTTCAATCATCATACAAGCTTGAACATGATTCTACAACATCAAATTCCTCAAAATCAAACATCCCCTTCATCCATCCTATTCTTAAATTTCAACTTAGAAACATGGAAAACATTCAAAACTTATACCAAATGATAGAGAATTTCATGTAGATCAAATTCATGTTTCATGCTTTCATCCAAAATCCAACTAAATAAGCTTAAAAAATCAAAAGAAAATTTTTTTCTCTTACCTTAGAGGGTTTCGAGCAAGAGGGGAAGAGTAGAGAAAAATCTTGAATTTTCATTTGTTTCAAATTTAGCCATTTGTCATCTATTTTCAAAATCTAAATAAAAAAATCTCTTTTATGATAAAAATGACCAATTTGCCCTTTTAATCCAATGATCCATATCTTTCCACATGTCAATCTACTCATCCAAGGGTCAAGAATAAACCGATGAGTTAGTGATTACCAACTTTACCCTTGAAAATTTCCAAAATTACAATCTTGCCATTTTTCATCCAATAGCTCATATTTAGCATGGAAAACTTACTTTAATCCAATGGTCCATGTTAAATCCTACCATTTTAAGACACAGAAATGACATTTTTAACCTTGCCTTATCATCCTTTAAAATATCTTGAATATCCGATTTGATTCGATCATCCGAACATTTTTCTAAACTTTATCACTTTATAGCCAATAATACAAACTCCGTACAAAAAATCTGGGTAACACGAAAACATCATTCTCGGGGGTAAACGATTCATTCACGGGACTAAAATAAGTAACTTTTGAAAATTACAAATTAGTCCCTAAACTTTTCCTAAGTTTATACTTTAACCACCAAACTTTCAAAATTTTCATTTTGGTCGCTACCCAAAATTTTGAGGTATTACGATTCTCCCCCTTAAGAAAATTCGTCCTCAATTTTTCAATATGTACCTGGTTCAAAAAGATACAGATACTTCTTTTTCATTGCTTCCTTTGTTTCCCAAGTAGCTTCTTCTACTTTGTGGTTTCTCCACAAGACTTTAACTAGAAGAATCTTTTTATTTCTTAATTGCTTTTCTCCTCGAGCTAAAATTTTTTACAGGTTCTTCATCATAGGTCAAATCCGATTGAATCTCGATTTCTTCTAATGTAATAACATGTGAAGGATTTGGTCGATATCTTCGAAGCATGGACACATGAAATACATCGTGGACCTTACTCAATTCTGGTGGTAAAGCCGGTTGATACGCCACTGGACCAACCCTTTTCAAAATTTCATAAGGACCAATGAATCTTGGACTAAGCTTTCCTTTTCGTCCAAAGCATAATATCTTTTTCTAGGGTGAAACCTTTAAGAATACTTTATCTCCAACTTCAAACTCATTATCCTTCCTTTTAAGATCTGAATACGACTTTTCTCTTTCAGAAGCGGCCTTGAGATTATCTTGAATTCTTTTTTACCTTATTCTCCATTTCTTGAACAAGATTTGGTCCGATGATTTTTTGATCCTCTAACTCGAGCTAATTCAATAGTGTTCGGCATTTTCTTCCATATAATGCCTCATAAGGTGCCATCCTTATACTTGATTGATAATTGTTGTTGTAGGCAAACTCAGCTAGTGGAAGATATTTTTTCCATGAACCTGTAAAATTGATTATACATGCTCTGAGCATATCTTCGAGTATCTGAATAGTTCTCTCTAATTGTCCATCTGTTTGTGGATGGGAGGTAGTGCTGAAGTGTAACTGGGTTCCCAATACTTCATGTAATGCACTCCAAAACCTTGAAGTGAACCTTGGATCTCTATTAGATATAATAGACATAGGAATACCATGAAATCTAACAATTTCCTTAATATATAACTCCGCCAACTTGTTCAAGGAATAATCCGTTCGAACTGGTATGAAATGTGTTGTTTTAGTCAATCGGTCCACAATCACCCAAATCGAATCTTTCTTACTTGGCGTCAATGGTAAACCTATTACAAAATCTATAGTGACCTTTTTCCCATTTCCATTACGGAATTGAGATCAGTTGAAGTAATCCTGATGGAACTTGATGTTTTTCCTTTACTTGTTGACATGTTAAGCATTTAGCAACGAACTCAGAGATGGCTCGTTTCATGCCAGGCTACCAAAAATGACTCTTTACATCTTGGTACATTTTGTTGCCTCTTGGATGCATAGTTAAAGGACTATAATGTGCCTCTAAAAGTATTTCTTTCTTTAGCCCGACATCGTCTGGGGATGTATACACGTCCCCTTATAACATAAGCATCCATTTGATTTTACTTTAAAGTCTTTAGATTCACCACATTCCACTTGTTTCTTCTTTTCCAAGCATTCTTTATCCTTTGCTTGTAATCTTTTAATACTTTCTATCAAAGTAGGCTTGATTTGAAGCTCAGTCATTATTGCACCGTTTTCTGTAACCTTAATCGAGCATTCAATGTTCTCAAAGCAGAAAGTGTCTTCCGGCTAAGTGCATCTGCTACCACATTAGCTTTCCCCAGATGAGAATCAATGATTACATCATAGTCCTTGATCAGCTCTATCCATCTTCTTTGCCTCAAATTAAGCTATTTTTTAGACAACAAATATTTCAAACTTTTATGATCTGTGAAGATGTAGCGATTTTCACCATATAAGTAGTGACGCCAAATCTTCAAAGCAAACACCACTGCAGCCAACTCTAGATCATGAGTAGGATAATTTCTTCATGAGTTTTGAGTTGTCGAAAAGCACACGCTACAACCTTTCCTTCTTGCATCAATACACACCCCAAACCATTATGGGATGCATCACTGTATATTGTAAAATCCTTCCCAGATTCTGGTTGTACCAAGACAAGAGCTTATGTTAATATCTTTTTCAATCTATCAAAACTTTCCTGACATTTTTGTCAAAAACAAATGGCACATCTTTTCTTAATAGCTTTGTTATTAGAGCGGTAATCATTGAAAAATCTTTCACGAACTGTCGATAATAACTAGCTAATCTCAAGAAACTTCTCATTTGGGAGACATTCGAGGAACTTTCCATTTGAGTATTGCTTGAACCTTTTAGGATTAACTCAATTCCTTCAGCTGAAACTATATGTCCAAGGAAAGCTACTTCGGATAACCAGAATTCACACTTTGACAACTTTGCATATATTTTCTTTTCTTAGAGGATCTCAAGAACTACTCGAAGATGAGTATCATGATCCTCTTTGGATTTTGAATAAACCAATATATCATCGATGAATACCACCGCAAATTGATCCAAATATGGATGAAATATCTGATTCATCAGATCCATAAAAGTTGTCGGTGCATTTGTAAGTCCAAAAGGCATTACCACAAACTCATAATGCCCGTATCTAGTTCTGAAAGTTGTCTTTGGTATATCTGCTTCTTTGATCTTCAATTGATGATACCTCGATCGAAGATCAATTTTAGAAAACATTGTTGCTCCTTTAAGTTGATCAAAGAGGTCATCAATCCTTGGTAAAGGATATTTATTCTTCACTGTCACTTTATTAAGTTGACGATAATCCACACACAACCTCATTGATCCATCTTTCTTTTTCACAAATAGGACTTGAGCTCCCCAAGGTGATATACTAGGTCGTATAAAACCTCGATCTAATAGTTCTTATAATTGAGCCTTAAGCTCTCTAAGTTCTGTATGAGTCATTCTGTAAGGTGCCATTGATATTGGTGCTATTCCAGGAAACACATCAATACCAAATTCTACTTCTCGATCCAGAGGTAATCTTGATAATTCATCCGAAAAAACATCTCGAAATTCCCGCGCCGTAGGTATCTTCTCCAAATCTATCTTTGTTTTCAGAGTATTTACCACATGAGCTAAATATTCTTCATACTCATGTGATAATAACTTTCCAGTAGTTACAGCTACAATCTCATTACTTAAATAATTCTACCTTTCTCCCACAAATATTGTTTCCGAACCATCTGGTTCTTTTAAGAGAACTCTTTTTAATCGGCATTCAATCGTAGCATCATATGCCGATAGCCAATCCATTCCAAGAATAACTTCAAACTCTTGGAAAGGTAATTCCATAAGATTGGCTGGAAATTCTCTTCCTTGGATCTTTATAGGACACTTTTTACATATTCAAACTACTTTAGCGCTTTGTCCTAAGGGATTAATAGCAACTACCTCACTCAAAATTGGTTCTACTAGAATCTTTCTTTCGAGTACTACTTTAGAACTAATATACGAATGGGTAGAGCCCGAATCAATTAATGCAAAAATAGGTCCGCTAAAGAGTTAGATCTTACCTGCTACGATCTTTAAATCATCTCGATCATTAGCAGTCTTGATATTATATACTTGAGCAGCAACCTTGTCTTCTCGATTAGATATGGTGGTAGATTCTCCTGGTTTACCACCTTTGTTTCCTCTGCTTTTCTAAGGCGATGCAACTGACCGATCAAAGTGAAGCTCTGGACAATTCTTTTTGAATGACCAGCTTGTCCACAATGATAGCATTCTCCACCAATGAACCAGCATTGACGAATGTCTCTTTCCACAATGTTCACATTCGGAACAAGATGAAATCTGGAGCCCCAGTACTCGCATGAGTGATGATCGAGCCTGTTTTGACTTCCCTCTATGATATCCCTTTTTAGTTGAAGAAGCTGATGTAGATGGATTTTGCTTTGGAAAACCTTTACTGCATTTAAATGTCGAGCAACAAAAGAGCTTCTGGGTCTTTTTCCTATCTGGGCCTATTTTCCCGCTTTTTCCTCAAGATCCACTTTTTCCATAGCTTTTGCTCGATTCACTGTTTCTTGGAAAGTGGTGAAATTGCGAAAAACCAATACCCTTTTATATTGAGAATCCAACCCAGTTATGAATTTATCAATTCTAGACTTTTCGGTTGGAAGAAACTCTACTACAAATCGGCTCGGTCTATTGAACTCACATTCGTACTCATAGACTATCTTGCCCGATTATTTCAGATCTAGGAACTGTTGCCTCATTTCTTCAATGAACAGGTCCCCAATATACTTTTCTTTGAATTTTTTCAGAAATAATTCCCATGTAATCTGTTTTGGAGGAACTCGTGCAGTGACTACATTCCACCACACGCTCGCTTGTTCCATCAGAAGGGATACGACTCCTTCTAACTTTCCTTGATCATCGCAAGGAATCTTACTCAAGATGATCTTAATATCGTTTAACCAATAATCAGCAGCCATAGGATCGGCATCAGTATCACCTCAAAATTATGGTGCTTTCATTTTCTTTAATTCCTTTGGAAATGATACTGGTGCTCGTCGATTTACAATAGCATCCAATGCCTGAAGAAATAAGCCTTGATCTTGCACAGGCATATTTCGTTGTTCCTAAGCTAATGGCTCTACATTCTGTTGATCCTGAGGCAGATTTTGATTCACCTTATTACTTTCACTCTGAACAGGCATATCACGCTTGATTTCCTGATGAGATTCTCGATGATCTGACATCTGTTAATGTCACAATCATCCCTTATAAGTAATGAGTAACAATACTAATTACTAGGCATCCAATTATATTCATACAAATATCAGTAATTTTGACATCCTAGTGGCGTGTATATAATTCTGACTATTAACAAACCCAATCTGCATCCAGAACCGGCTAAACCTGTAGCTCTGATACCAATAAATGTAACACCCTTACTAGCATTTAATAACTAATACTAATTAGAGTGTCACATGATAATTTCTCAACATTTTAAACTGGTAATATAATTTAAAATTGATAATTTTATATTTTCCATTTAATCGCGTAAATTTTTGTTTCAAATTTTTAACTCACCAAATTAACTCCATATTCAAGCAGCAATTTAGCAGTTTATATCTACAATCTATAAATAACATAACTGCCTAAAATAAAAATCTACCCGATTACTCTATTTACCCTTTTTTAGTCATTACATGATTTTAAATTTAATATAATTACTCATCATTTACTATAAACATAAACTACTTTATATGTTATTACAAACCATATATAAACTAGTATATAACCGATTAATTTTAACATATACATGCCATCTAGAAACATCATTACACATCAAAAGATGTTATTACTGATACCGTGATTATATTCTGGATAAGTAGGATGCTTGCTCCTTACTCGAACTCTGCTTTTTACCTATGCGTGAAAACCATCACACGCTAAGTATATACTTAGTAAGGCAATAATAATGTCGTGCAATATAACATAACTATAATTAATAACATGTAACAATATTCATGCATTATAAATCACTAGATATGAATTACCATCATGTTAATCATATATTAACATAATATAACCGGATATAATTTCTTACCAATATACTTGCCATAACTTTAAGAGTTTATAAATTCTTTCACATGTTTATCAATTATTTATCAATATCATAGCCCAAATATAACCCGTTGAGGACCACGGGTACTTGAATCAAAGATGCACTTTGAAGTGTTAATACATATAAGGTCGTGCCCACCATAATACACATAAGGTTGTGCCCACCATAATACACATAAAGTGTCATTTATATACACTATAGTGTCCTTTATGTACACTATAGTGCTAAACGGATATGTCTGTCTTGTTGAACTCTATGGCATGCCAACTATACCATGTCCTCAATGACATACTTAGGCATATATTTCATATTTATTTCATTCATGGCAATGTATATCATCCTAATTTAACATTGGGCAATTCATACCGAAATAACATTCATGATATAACATCATATATAACTAGTGAATCATGCATTTATGTTCAATCTTTGACATATTTAAAACATGTCAAATATATGATCAATGACATAAATATCATGCCAATATATAAACCATGTAGACTTATCGCAAGTCTTCCCAATGATGTATAAAAACATCCATGTATCATGTTATGTATGCATTGCACTCACCTGATGCCTCACTAGTAAACCTTACTATTGCTTTTAGTTTTACTCTTAAACTTTTTCCTTATTTTTAAACTTGCTCATAATATGATCTTGATCACGTTCACGATCTATAAAATCATCATTTTGACCAAAAACATACATTTCAAAGCGTATGTTAGTATCATTCTAACATAGGCACATATTAGGAATAAAATTCCTAAAAATCTTTTATTATTCATATCCATCATAAATTCAAAAGACATTCTCAAATCTTATAAAATAACCATAAAATGAATTCTTTTAGAATTCATCTCAATATTTCCAAATTATTCAAAATGGTCCCTTGCCATTAAACTTCAAATTCAAACATTTAACAATATATTTAAGCATTCCAAAATACATTCAAGCTTAGCACATTGACTTCTAGTCAATTATCATTTCAAACTCATATTTCCCTCAATATGTTATTTGATCCTCAACACTTTATAAACTTCTAAATTGGTCCAAATAACATTATAAACCTTATAGAATTATTCTTACACCATTTCTAGCCTTAGGAAATTTTTCATAAATTTTCCCTAATTTATCCCTAAAGGATGAATATGAAGAGTCCTTTTATCCAAATTTCCAACTTGATTCAAGCATGAATTCAACTTCTAAACATCATCTTCAAGCTTCTACAATCATTTCCATATCAAAATCAATCCAAACTCAACTTCATATCAAAACCCTAACTTAAACCAAATTAGGATTTAACTATCTTCAAGTTTTTCAATCATCATACAAGCTTGAACATGATTCTACAACATCAAATTCCTCAAAATCAAACATCTCCTTCATCCATCCTATTCTTAAATTTCAACTTAGAAACATGGAAAACATTCAAAACTTATACCAAATGATAGAGAATTTCATGTAGATCAAATTCATGTTTCATGCTTTCATCCAAAATCCAACTAAATAAGCTTAAAAAATCAAAAAAAATTTTTTCTCTTACCTTAGAGGTTTTTGAACAAGAGGGGAAGAGTAGAGAAAAATCTTGAATTTTCATTTGTTTCAAATTAGCCATTTGTCATCTATTTTCAAAATCTAAATAAAAAATCTCTTTTATGATAAAAATGACCAATTTGCCCTTTTAATCCAATGATCCATATCTTTCCACATGTCAATCTACTCATCCAAGGGTCAAAATAAACCAAGGAGTTAGTGATTACCAACTTTACCCTTGAAAATTTCCAAAAATTACAATCTTGCCATTTTTCATCCAATAGCTCATATTTACCATGGAAAACTTACTTTAATCCAATGGTCCATGTTAAATCCTACCATTTTAAGACATGGAAATGACATTTTTAACCTTGCCTTATCATCCTTTAAAATATCTTGAATATCCGATTTGATTCGATCATCCGAACATTTTTCTAAACTTTATCACTTTATAGCCAATAATACAAACTCAGGTACAAAAAAAATCAGGTAACACGAAAACATCATTCTCGGGGTAACGATTCATTCACGGGACTAAAATAAGTAACTTTTGAAAATTACAAATTAGTCCCTAAACTTTTCCTAAGTTTATACTTTAACCACCAAACTTTCAAAATTTTCATTTTGGTCGCTACCCAAAATTTTGAGGTATTACGATTCTCCCCTTAAGAAAATTCGTCCTCAATTTTTTCAATATGTACCTGGTTCAAAAGATCTGAGATACTTCTTTTTCATTGCTTCCTTTGTTTCCCAAGTAGCTTCTTCTACTTTGTGGTTTCTCCACAAGACTTTAACTAGAAGAATCTTTTTATTTCTTAATTGCTTTTCTCCTCGAGCTAAAATTTTTTACAGGTTCTTCATCATAGGTCAAATCCGATTGAATCTCGATTTCTTCTAATGTAATAACATGTGAAGGATTTGGTCGATATCTTCGAAGCATGGACACATGAAATACATCGTGGACCTTACTCAATTCTGGTGGTAAAGCCGGTTGATACGCCACTGGACCAACCCTTTTCAAAATTTCATAAGGACCAATGAATCTTGGACTAAGCTTTCCTTTTCGTCCAAAGCATAATATCTTTTTCTAGGGTGAAACCTTTAAGAATACTTTATCTCCAACTTCAAACTCATTATCCTTCCTTTTAAGATCTGAATACGACTTTTCTCTTTCAGAAGCGGCCTTGAGATTATCTTGAATTCTTTTTTACCTTATTCTCCATTTCTTGAACAAGATTTGGTCCGATGATTTTTTGATCCTCTAACTCGAGCTAATTCAATAGTGTTCGGCATTTTCTTCCATATAATGCCTCATAAGGTGCCATCCTTATACTTGATTGATAATTGTTGTTGTAGGCAAACTCAGCTAGTGGAAGATATTTTTTCCATGAACCTGTAAAATTGATTATACATGCTCTGAGCATATCTTCGAGTATCTGAATAGTTCTCTCTAATTGTCCATCTGTTTGTGGATGGGAGGTAGTGCTGAAGTGTAACTGGGTTCCCAATACTTCATGTAATGCACTCCAAAACCTTGAAGTGAACCTTGGATCTCTATTAGATATAATAGACATAGGAATACCATGAAATCTAACAATTTCCTTAATATATAACTCCGCCAACTTGTTCAAGGAATAATCTGTTCGAACTGGTATGAAATGTGTTGTTTTAGTCAATCGGTCCACAATCACCCAAATCGAATCTTTCTTACTTGGCGTCAATGGTAAACCTATTACAAAATCTATAGTGACCTTTTTCCCATTTCCATTACGGAATTGAGATCAGTTGAAGTAATCCTGATGGAACTTGATGTTTTTCCTTTACTTGTTGACATGTTAAGCATTTAGCAACGAACTCAGAGATGGCTCGTTTCATGCCAGGCTACCAAAAATGACTCTTTACATCTTGGTACATTTTGTTGCCTCTTGGATGCATAGTTAAAGGACTATAATGTGCCTCTAAAAGTATTTCTTTCTTTAGCCCGACATCGTCAGGGATGTATACACGTCCCTTATAACATAAGCATCCATTTGATTTTACTTTAAAGTCTTTAGATTCACCACATTCCACTTGTTTCTTCTTTTCCAAGCATTCTTTATCCTTTGCTTGTAATCTTTTAATACTTTCTATCAAAGTAGGCTTGATTTGAAGCTCAGTCATTATTGCACCGTTTTCCTGTAACCTTAACTGAGCATTCAATGTTCTCAAAGCAGAAAGTGTCTTCCGGCTAAGTGCATCTGCTACCACATTAGCTTTCCCCAGATGAGAATCAATGATTACATCATAGTCCTTGATCAGCTCTATCCATCTTCTTTGCCTCAAATTAAGCTATTTTTTAGACAACAAATATTTCAAACTTTTATGATCTGTGAAGATGTAGCGATTTTCACCATATAAGTAGTGACGCCAAATCTTCAAAGCAAACACCACTGCAGCCAACTCTAGATCATGAGTAGGATAATTTCTTCATGAGTTTTGAGTTGTCGAAAAGCACACGCTACAACCTTTCCTTCTTGCATCAATACACACCCCAAACCATTATGGGATGCATCACTGTATATTGTAAAATCCTTCCCAGATTCTGGTTGTACCAAGACAAGAGCTTATGTTAATATCTTTTTCAATCTATCAAAACTTTCCTGACATTTTTGTCAAAAACAAATGGCACATCTTTTCTTAATAGCTTTGTTATTAGAGCGGTAATCATTGAAAAATCTTTCACGAACTGTCGATAATAACTAGCTAATCTCAAGAAACTTCTCATTTGGGAGACATTCTGAGGAACTTTCCATTTGAGTATTGCTTGAACCTTTTTAGGATTAACTCGAATTCCTTCAGCTGAAACTATATGTCCAAGGAAAGCTACTTCAGATAACCAGAATTCACACTTTGACAACTTTGCATATATTTTCTTTTCTTAGAGGATCTGAAGAACTACTCGAAGATGAGTATCATGATCCTCTTTGGATTTTGAATAAACCAATATATCATCGATGAATACCACCGCAAATTGATCCAAATATGGATGAAATATCTGATTCATCAGATCCATAAAAGTTGTCGGTGCATTTGTAAGTCCAAAAGGCATTACCACAAACTCATAATGCCCGTATCTAGTTCTGAAAGTTGTCTTTGGTATATCTGCTTCTTTGATCTTCAATTGATGATACCTCGATCGAAGATCAATTTTAGAAAACATTGTTGCTCCTTTAAGTTGATCAAAGAGGTCATCAATCCTTGGTAAAGGATATTTATTCTTCACTGTCACTTTATTAAGTTGACGATAATCCACACACAACCTCATTGATCCATCTTTCTTTTTCACAAATAGGACTGGAGCTCCCCAAGGTGATATACTAGGTCGTATAAAACCTCGATCTAATAGTTCTTATAATTGAGCCTTAAGCTCTCTAAGTTCTGTATGAGTCATTCTGTAAGGTGCCATTGATATTGGTGCTATTCCAGGAAACACATCAATACCAAATTCTACTTCTCGATCCAGAGGTAATCTTGATAATTCATCCGAAAAAACATCTGGAAATTCCCGCGCCGTAGGTATCTTCTCCAAATCTATCTTTGTTTTCAGAGTATTTACCACATGAGCTAAATATTCTTCATACTCATGTGATAATAACTTTCCAGTAGTTACAGCTACAATCTCATTACTTAAATAATTCTACCTTTCTCCCACAAATATTGTTTCCGAACCATCTGGTTCTTTTAAGAGAACTCTTTTTAATCGGCATTCAATCGTAGCATCATATGCCGATAGCCAATCCATTCCAAGAATAACTTCAAACTCTTGGAAAGGTAATTCCATAAGATTGGCTGGAAATTCTCTTCCTTGGATCTTTATAGGACACTTTTTACATATTCAAACTACTTTAGCGCTTTGTCCTAAGGGATTAATAGCAACTACCTCACTCAAAATTGGTTCTACTAGAATCTTTCTTTCGAGTACTACTTTAGAACTAATATACGAATGGGTAGAGCCCGAATCAATTAATGCAAAAATAGGTCCGCTAAAGAGTTAGATCTTACCTGCTACGATCTTTAAATCATCTCGATCATTAGCAGTCTTGATATTATATACTTGAGCAGCAACCTTGTCTTCTCGATTAGATATGGTGGTAGATTCTCCTGGTTTACCACCTTTGTTTCCTCTGCTTTTCTAAGGCGATGCAACTGACCGATCAAAGTGAAGCTCTGGACAATTCTTTTTGAATGACCAGCTTGTCCACAATGATAGCATTCTCCACCAGCGAACCAGCATTGACCAGAATGTCTCTTTCCACAATGTTCACATTCCGGAACAAGATGAAATCTGGAGCCCCGAGTACTCGCAGTAACAGTCTGAGCCTGTTTTGACTTCCCTCTATGATATCCCTTTTTAGTTGAAGAAGCTGATGTAGATGGATTTTGCTTTGGAAAACCTTTACTGCATTTAAATGTCGAGCAACAAAAGAGCTTCTGGGTCTTTTTCCTATCTGGGCCTATTTTCCCGCTTTTTCCTCAAGATCCACTTTTTCCATAGCTTTTGCTCGATTCACTGTTTCTTGGAAAGTGGTGAAATTGCGAAAAACCAATACCCTTTTATATTGAGAATCCAACCCAGTTATGAATTTATCAATTCTAGACTTTTCGGTTGGAAGAAACTCTACTACAAATCGGCTCGGTCTATTGAACTCACATTCGTACTCATAGACTATCTTGCCCGATTATTTCAGATCTAGGAACTGTTGCCTCATTTCTTCAATGAACAGGTCCCCAATATACTTTTCTTTGAATTTTTTGAAATAATTCCCATGTAATCTGTTTTGGAGGAACTCGTGCGGTGACTACATTCCACCACCTTTCGCTTGTTCCATCGAAGGGATACGACTCCTTCTAACTTTCCTTGATCATCGCAAGGAATCTTACTCAAGATGATCTTAATATCGTTTAACCAATAATCAGCAGCCATAGGATCGGCATCAGTATCACCTCAAAATTATGGTGCTTTCATTTTCTTTAATTCCTTTGGAAATGATACTGGTGCTCGTCGATTTACAATAGCATCCAATGCACGAAGAAATAAGCCTTGATCTTGCAGGCATATTTCGTTGTTCCTAAGCTAATGGCTCTACATTCTGTTGATCCTGAGGCAGATTTTGATTCACCTTATTACTTTCACTCTGAACAGGCATATCACGCTTGATTTCCTGATGAGATTCTCGATGATCTGACATCTGTTAATGTCACAATCATCCCTTATAAGTAATGAGTAACAATACTAATTACTAGGCATCCAATTATATTCATACAAATATCGTAATTTTGACATCCTAGTGGCGTGTATATAATTACGACTATTAACAAACCCAATCTGCAGATCAGCAGAAGCTAAACCTGTAGCTCTGATACCAATAAATGTAACACCCTTACTAGCATTTAATAACTAATACTAATTAGAGTGTCACATGATAATTTCTCAACATTTTAAACTGGTAATATAATTTAAAATTGATAATTTTATATTTTCCATTTAATCGCGTAAATTTTTGTTTCAAATTTTTAACTCACCAAATTAACTCCATATTCAAGCAGCAATTTAGCAGTTTATATCTACAATCTATAAATAACATAACTGCCTAAAATAAAAATCTACCCGATTACTCTATTTACCCTTTTTTAGTCATTACATGATTTTAAATTTAATATAATTACTCATCATTTACTATAAACATAAACTACTTTATATGTTATTACAAACCATATATAAACTAGTATATAACCGATTAATTTTAACATATACATGCCATCTAGAAACATCATTACACATCAAAAGATGTTATTACTGATACCGTGATTATATTCTGGATAAGTAGGATGCTTGCTCCTTACTCTGAACTCTGCTTTTTACCTATGCGTGAAAACCATCACACGCTAAGTATATACTTAGTAAGGCAATAATAATATCAGTGCAATATAACATAACTATAATTAATAACATGTAACAATATTCATGCATTATAAATCACTAGATATGAATTACCATCATGTTAATCATATATTAACATAATATAACCAGATATAATTTCTTACCAATATACTTGCCATAACTTTAAGAGTTTATAAATTCTTTCACATGTTTATCAATTATTTATCAATATCATAGCCCAAATATAACCTATGAGGACCCTGGGTACTCGAGTCAAAGATGCACTGAAGTGTTAATACATATAAGGTCGTGCCCACCATAATACACATAAGGTCGTGCCCACCATAATACACATAAGGTCGTGCCCACCATATACACTAAGTGTCCTTTATGTACACTATAGTGCTAAACCGGATATGCAGCGTGCTGCTGAACTCTATGGCATGCCAACTATACCCTGTCACTCAATGACATACTTAGGCATATATTTCATATTTATTTCATTCATGGCAATGTATATCATCCTAATTTAACATTGGACAGTTCATACCTGAAATAACATTCATGATATAACATCATATATAACTAGTGAATCATGCATTTATGTTCAATCTTTGACATATTTAAAACATGTAAAATATATGATCAATGACATAAATATCATGCCAATATATAAACCATGTAGACTTATCGCAAGTCTTCCCAATGATGTATAAAAACATCCATGTATCATGTTATGTATGCATTGCACTCACCTGATGCCTCACTAGTAAACCTTACTATTGCTTTTAGTTTTACTCTTAAACTTTTTCCTTATTTTTAAACGTGCTCATAATATGATCTTGATCACGTTCACGATCTATAAAATCATCGTTGACCAAAAACATACATTTCAAAGCGTCTGTTAGTATCATTCTAACATAGGCACATATTAGGAATAAAATTCCTAAAAATCTTTTATTATTCATATCCATCACAAATTCACAAGACATTCTCAAATCTTATAAAATAACCATAAAATGAATTCTTTTAGAATTCATCTCAATATTTCCAAATTATTCAAAATGGTCCCTTGCCATTAAACTTCAAATTCAAACACTTAACAATATATTTAAGCATTCTAAAATACATTCAAGCTTAGCACATTGACTTCTAGTCAATTACCATTCCAAACTCATATTTCCCTCAATATGTTATTTGGTCCTCAACACTTTATAAACTTCTAAATTGGTCCAAATAACATTATAAACCTTATAGAATTATTCTTACACCATTTCTAGCCTTAGGGAAATTTTTCATAAATTTTCCCTAATTTATCCCTAAAGGATGAATATGAAGAATCCTTTTATCCAAAATTTCCAACTTGATTCAAGCATGAATTCAACTTCTAAACACTATCTTCAAGCTTCTGCAATCATTTCCATATCAAAATCAATCCAAACTCAACTTCATATCAAAACCCTAACTTAAACCAAATTAGGATTTAACTATCTTCAAGTGTTTCCAATCATCATACAAGCTTGAACATGATTCTACAACATCAAATTCCTCAAAATCAAACATCTCCTTCATCCATCCTATTCTCAAATTTCAACTTAGAAACATGGAAAACATTCAAAACTTATACCAAATGATAGAGAATTTCATGTAGATCAAATTCATGTTTCATGCTTTCATCCAAAATCCAACTAAATAAGCTTGAAAAATCAAAAGAAATATTTTTCTCTTACCTTAGAGGTTTTCGAACAATAGGGGAAGAGTAGAGAAAAATCTTGAATTTTCATTTGTTTCAAATTAGCCATTTGTCATCTATTTTAAAAATCCAAATAAAAAAATCTCTTTTATGATAAAAATGACCAATTTGCCCTTTTAATCCAATGATCCATATCTTGCCACATGTCAATCTACTCATCCAAGGGTCAAAAATAAACCAAGGAGCTAGTGATTACCAACTTTACCCTTGAAATTTTCCAAAATTGCGATCTTGCCATTTTTCATCCAATGGCTCATATTTACCATGGAAAACTTACTTTAATCCGATGGTCCATGTTAAATCCTACCATTTTAAGACATGGAAATGACATTTTTAACCTTGCCTTATCATCCTTTAAAATATCTTCAATATCCGATTCGATCCGATCATCCGACATTTTTCTAAACTTTATCACTTCATAGCCAATAATACAAACTTCGTCTACTGAACAAATGCTGCATGTTGAGCTTCATTTTGATTCATAGGTTGTTCCTCTACCTCGGCATCGTGTACCTCATCCCGATTCTGTGACAGGTCTGCAGGAGGTGGAGTATCACTCTCTATAGCAGTAGAACGACCTCGGCCACGGCCTCGACCACGACCACTTCCGGCCGCTAATCTAGAACTCCTACAAGGTGGTATAGTAGTCTATCACAAAAGAAAGTAAGCCTAAATTAGAGTCGGTACTTGAAGTTTCTATGCAAAATAAGCATATTTTTTTTACAAATACTATATTTTTATAGAAAATATTATTTTGTCCAAAAATATTTAGTATGCATGCAAAAAATATTTTTGATTTTAAAATTTCATGCGAGCCACACAGTCCAAGGGTTGAACCTAGGCTCTGATACCACTAAATGTAACCTCCTAGATTAACCTAATTTCTTAAGTCGAATCTTGGAAGTCAAGTTAGAAAAGCTTGTCCCTCAAGAAATATTATTAGGTTTAATAATCAAATTTGCAATTTAATTAGAAGATATAGAAATTACAAAAGTATATCACTTTCTAAAAACGTAGTCGTTTAGCAGAATTCCAAGAGTTATTATAAAATTTGAAAGAAATTCAAATGATGCATGTCAACCCAATAAGTCTCAAAATAATAATAATGTCCCAAATACAAAAATTATCTGAAATAATATATATATATATATATAATTCAAATGTCTAAATAACCTTACTATAAAATAAGGTCAAGTATGAAGATATGAGATCATCCATTTACCGTACGCCTAAGCCTGAGTAACTAAAAGAGGAACTAGGTGAGTAAGCTATGAGGCTCAGTGTGTCTTTAAAGTGCAGAAGAAAAACACATAACAGAAATCTGAACAACAAACACAGCTCAACTAACATTTCGATATACAAATGCATGTGATAAGAGACAAAGAATGTAATGTCATGCACCCATCTCCATCCACCGTCCGAAGAGTAAGGTTCTCCAGAACCACTCTAACTACATCGTCTCCATCCGAAGTGGAAACTCAACCCGAGGTTAGAGCCACTGATCCGAAGCGAAATTCAACCCGAAGGGTAAACCCACTAAACCTCCCCGTACAATTTTCCAACCCAAATGATATGGCATGTTCTGATTTTATTTTCTAAATCCAAATGCATATCCGATCTATTATTCAAGTTGTGTACGATATATGTCCAATATTAGTTTAATATGATTCTGATTTTTGATGCGTGACTTGTCATCATACAAAACACATCATAATTCACAGTTCATTCAATCAGTCACATATACAACATACATGTATAACATGAAGCACAAAAATGATGTAGCACTAGAAGAGACACACCTTAGGTAGCTAGCACCTCAACTCAGCCCTAGGATTGGGTCAGAAGAATCAACACCTACGAGGATAACAAAACATAAATACATACTACTATGCCATACTAACTTAATCACTAAACAAAACCATACTCACGTGTAGAACTAACAGACTATGCAGAAGGAGGTCGAACAGGTAGAGGAGGAGAAAGGTTTTCAGTCTCCGATTCCTGAACATAATAATATTCGAATTAGATTTCAATGTTTATAATTTTAAAATACTAAATACAATTAATTGTAGATAGTAAAATGGTCTTTCGGGTTTGAATTTGGGAAAACTGACAGTGAATTTGGAATCGAAATGTCAAAAAATGTAAAGTTGACTTTGGCCAAAAAAGTCAACGTTGACGTTATCAAAAAGTCAACGCTAATGTCAACCAAAAGTCAATGCTGAGGTTAGCCAATAAGTCAACACTAACATCAGCTCGGGTCGGGTCATGGGTTAATAGTTTGGGCTGGGTCAACGGGTTAACCCATCAAGTTCGGGTCACTGGTCCAGTCTAAGGCTGACCCAGTTCGGGTCATTGGTTTGGTCTGACTGCTTTACCCGTGCTTGGCTCAAATCGGGCTCTCTCACTAGCTTGGGTTAAGCCCAAACCATACCCAGCACCCACACACCTGTTTGGCACCTGGGCTTAACAGAACCCCACGACCCACTCTCATCACCCTTTCTCACCATATCTAAACTTTAGGGTTTACAAAACCCTTGACGGTGTGGCTTATCACTGGCCAACTCAGGTGACCTCTAAGGTCGAATCCCGGCCATAACCAAGAACCCAAGGCTTCTAGAACAACCACACCCACACCACGCACCCAAAAGAAACCCCTTTGAATGCTTACCCAAACAGAACTCACCAAGAGGTGGAGGGAACGGTGGTGCAAGGATTTCGAACGAACCCAATAGTGGTTGGGACGCTAACATCGAGCCGAAACAACAAGGTAAGGGGAGGGGTTTTGAAGGCGATAGAGCGAGGAGACCAACGGTGGTGGTCGTACAAGACACGGACGGCGTTTAAGGGTCGGTCAGAGCTTCACCAGAGAAGCAAGGAAGAAGGGTTTATAAGATTTTAGAGGATTTCGGGTGAGGGTGTGCGGCTAGGGTTCCAAATGGTAGCTGAGGGGACCTTTGGGTTATAATAGGGTATAAATACCCTAGGGAAAAAGGGTAAATTACCACCACAGGGCCCCAACTTCATCCGTATTATACAATGGTCACATAAATTTTGAACTAATTCAATTAGGTCACCAAAATATCTAAAATTCAATTAAATTCCCAAATCTCAATTAGGGTTACAAATGAGGGATTTTACTATAATTAAGGTTTTTAAATTTAGGGAAAAATTAGGGTGTTACAGTTTAGATATAATAAAGTAAAAATAAAAGGTAAATAAAAGCATTAAATAATAAGATAGAATTCAATGATGATGATTTAGCCTTAGGCTTTGCTAGCCTTAATTCGATCATTCATCGAAATAATTTTCCCTTATGAATAGTATGTTGGTTACAGTCAACAGGGCCCAACCCCTGCAGCTAAGTCTTCTCTCCGGTTAATCGAGATTTCCAAGTCTATCTCTAAAATTTAATCCTTGTTCGTCTAACCACGTCTATCGCCGTTAGCACCAAGCCACTTTGAGTAATGGAAGAGCCTAACTCGAGTTATGGTGTCTCTCTGAGAATCGAACTCGATCTTGATTACCCTTTGCAACCGCCGCTAAGTTTATTCATAGGAAGCTGAATTACGACCAACTAATCCATCTTCCTAATAGTAAGTTAAAACACCTTTCAAATCAACATCGACTTTTTGAGTTGAAGATGTAGTAACTTTAAAGGAATAGTCGATTGCCACTTCTAGTTTCCAGAGAATCGAAGAATACTTTCTAAAGTTGTGAAGTGCAACTCAATTCTCACGATTAGAATTGAGTCATGGCAAAGCTTTAGGCTTAGTGGAAATTTAGCTAAGCATGGATTGGATCATGCTTAACATTTTACATGGAAAATAATAAAGAATAAAGTAAAGAATGAAAAAGTAAAAACTATTATAGAAATGACCAAGAAAGTTACAAATTTCAATCTGGGTTCAAATGTTGAATCCTAAGGGGTATTTATACCCAAGAATCCTAACAAAATAAAATAACTCAAAACCCTAAATAAAAGAAAAATCTCTTAAATCAAAGATAAAATAGGGGATAAATATTTTAAACTACTTGCCCTATTTAAATTAATGATTTATCACAAAAGATAAAGGTAATTAATTTAAGATAAAATAAGGGATAAATATTTTAAACTAGTGGCCCCTATTTAAATCAATGATTTATCACAAAAGATAAAGGTAATTAATTTGAATCATGCGGCTCTGGTTGATCCCATCTTTCTCTTCCAGACATTTATCCTTAAGATATTCCAAATTTGATTTTGTGATAATGCTAATTTGCCTTTTATAAGCTACTGACTGTACTGACGAAATCTGTTGTATCGGACTCGGATTGTGTCATACCCACGACTCCTTCCATGACATCTAGTGAACATCTAGATTCTGCTTTTAATTGTTGATTCTGGGCTGATTAATCCAATGAATTTCCTAGTCAAAAACATGCCCCAAAAAGAATGAATCAGTAATATCTAAGTGAGGTACTATTAGGCTTAACACACCATGGTTGTTGGGGGTGTTGCAAGTGCACCTCCAACACCTTTAGAAAGTCCACACGTATCACCTCCAGCCACTACACCTCTAGCACATATATCACGTCTAACAATTGTATTTCTATCTCCTCCAGCCACTGCACCTACAACACATACAACAAATCCATAATCTTCAACTACACCTTTAGCACACCCATCATCAATTGATAAACCACCAAAACTTCATGTGAAAATCTAATTTTTTACTATCTTAAATTATCTATTATTTTCCTTACTTACAATATTTGATCTTATTCAAATACAAATTAGAAGGTCTGTATCAGTTCAGCTGAAAAGTATAGCAGGGAGACAAATCTCATAAGAACAACCAACTCAACAACAAGCAACCCTATATTAATTGGTTAGATGGATGATGCAGCCAACTACTCCCTCTAAAAATGTGCTTCCAAGTTCACAAAAATTCATTGGCTATTTTAAACCAAATAACAATTGAAGGCTTTGAATTTTAACTTTTTGTGGTGTAAAAAATTATACTACCATTAGTGAATTTTAAGTGTCATCTTATGTGTAAATTTTTGTATAAACTAATTCATGTATGGATACTTTTGACCTTCTTTGTAATGGTTTTGTTGTAGGTACCATACAATGGTAAATGACTTAGGTTTAAGACAAAGTTAGTAAGAAATAATATTTTGTTTAAGAAAATATTTTGAGGTAGAAGGTACACGTCTACCTTTTGTTATGTAACTTCTGCCATTCTAATATGCATGATGTTCAATCAATAAAATTTGTATTTCGGTCTATTTGCTTTATTTCATTTTTCATTAAATTTACATTAATGTTATGAAACGATTGAGTAAGTACTAATTATGAAACATTAGTTTTAAATGTTTATGCAAGATGATAATTCTATCAGGTTTCATACCACAATTTTAACATCTTCAAATCTGTAGGAATACATCTTCAAATCTATTAGTATGTATTGCTTATTATTTTAAAGAATTAAACACATCTTCAAGTATACCTTTAAAGGATGCAAATTAAAATTGATAAACAAAAATGTACATTATTAAAAAAAAGAATGCAAATTCATAATCTACATTAAAATTTACTATTTCAAGCTTTACCTAAATCCCAAATAACATGTTAAACCAAAATTTCAGCTTCCCAAAATAAACCTTAAAAACCCTAAACTAAATAAATTTTAAACACTAAATTTTATCTTTCCAATTAGCTTAACCTAACCAAATCGAGTACAATAACATTCTCAAGCAAAAGGCCCAAACGATTCGCTCACTCTTTCTTCCTCTTTCCATAACTGTAATTTTCCTTGATAGATGAACAATAACTGCTCTTAAATGTGGATTCAAAGGGGTCATACCAACTAAACAATTACAACTCTTTTAAAATCATGCCCATGGTTCGCGCATAAAAAAAATCTCCTTCTAGCATTACAATTCGTCCAAGCAATGCGTAAAGCAGCTGATTTTTCACAAAAGCATGACGGGAAATTTGCTTCCTCTATTGTTTGTTCAGAGTTAGAACGAAAGGAAGAGAAGAAGATGAGATAAAAAGTTAAATTTTTAGGGTTTAAATATAATTTAAGAAATGTATTACTTTAAATCTGAAATTTATTTAATGTATTATTTTAATGAGGGAAATTAAAACAAACAGGCCACATCAGCATCTGTTAACGGAGTATAATGTGAGGGATCATATCGAAAATGAAATAAAAATTGGGTGACCTTATCGAATATTTTAAAAGTACAGTGACCAAAATAAATCTACCTAAAAGTTCAGTGACTCATTTACGTAGTTTACCCAAAAAAATTAACGTCAAAACTTTAATAGGAGTAATTAATTGTAGTAAAAGTTTGAGCTAATTAATAATATTATAAAAGTAGGAGCCCCAAATAATATTAAAATATATGGATTAAATTATAAATTTTAGAAAAAAAGAGGGATCAAAATTAGTATTTAACCTTTCACTTTTCTCTTGCTCGGACTCAGCTTTCTGATCCTTTCCCTAGTTCCCAATCCGCTATCCGGTGTACTCGCATTGTAGTAAAAATACAGAGCACTCACAGAAAGAAGTGGTTCCAAATTCCAATGGCCTCCATCTCCATCCTGACTCAACCCCGCATCTGCTGCATTAGAATCCATCGGCGATGCTGCTTTAACTCTCTTAGGCTCTTCTCTTCAAAGCCGTTAGTTTCCCGTTCCAATCCTCATCGCCATTTCTCGAGCCGGCCGCTCAGAAAACGCTTCGCTCTCGACGTTTCCAGAAGTTTCTCTCAATCTCCCCGCCTCCTCAACACCGATGCCTCCACTCTCCATCACTTCATCGCTCAAGCTTCTCTCACCTCCTCTCAGCCACAGCCTGAGTAAGTCTCTTTTTCCATTGACTTTTTGCTGTTTAAATATGAATTTTTTGGTTTCATGTTTGATCTCTCTGAGAAAAGGGATTGTTCTTATGCTTGGAATTATTGAGTTAAATTTACAATAAAAAAGGGGTTTAATTATGAGTTTCATGCCTTTATTTACAAAAAAAAAACTGAGAAGATGGTCATTTTGCGTTTGATTTTGTCTTAATTTGATTCTCATATTCTACGAAAACTGAGAATTTATTTCAATTATTGATAAACATGTGAACTTGAACTATTGATATTTATTGATTTATTGCATATAAATTGTTGAAGAGTGTGTATTTTTCATATATATCTGATATATATTTTTGGTTTTAGTATTTTGTCTGGTGATGCACCGATTTCAGAAGTTGCTCCAAAAGGTAGAATTTATCATGAAACTTATGGATGTCAAATGAATATAAACGATATGGAAATTGTGCTATCAATTATGAAGAATGCTGGATATACTGAAACTGTTGAAGTTCCTGAGAGTGCGGAGATTATATTTATTAATACTTGCGCCATAAGGGACAATGCTGAACAAAAAGTGTGGCAGAGGCTTAATTACTTCTGGTTTTTGAAGAGGCGTTGGAAGAGTAATGTAGCTAAAGGAAGATCATTGTCATTGCACCCTCCGAAAGTGGTTTTGTTAGGATGTATGGCTGAAAGGTTAAAGGATAAAATTCTGGATGCTGATAAGATGGTTGATGTGGTTTGTGGGCCTGATGCTTATAGAGACTTGCCAAGGTTATTGGAAGAGGTTGATTATGGTCAGAAAGGGATTAACACTCTTCTTTCCCTCGAAGAGACGTATGCGGATATTAGCCCTGTTAGGATTTCAAAGAATTCGGTTACGGCTTTTGTTTCTGTGATGCGGGGTTGTAATAATATGTGCTCATTTTGTATTGTTCCATTTACTAGAGGCAGAGAGAGGTCTCGTCCGGTGGAGTCTATAGTGAAGGAAGTGGGGGAGCTTTGGGAAGAAGGCGTGAAGGAGGTCACACTTCTTGGACAGAATGTGAATAGTTATAATGATGCATATGGAAGTGAAAATGAAGTTGAACCAGGAAGTAATTGGGAATTGAGTGATGGCTTTAAAAGCATGTGTAAGGTGAAAAATATGGGCTTGCGTTTTGCTGACCTCTTAGATCGACTTTCTACTGAGTTTCCAGAGATTAGATTCAGATATACATCCCCTCACCCTAAAGATTTTCCAGATGAATTACTGTATCTGATGCGAGATCGGCATAATATTTGCAAGTGCATACATTTGCCTGCACAAACAGGGAGTACCACGGTGCTTGAAAGAATGCGTCGAGGTTATAATAGAGAGGCTTATTTAGAGCTTGTTCAGAAGATGCGCAAAATCATCCCAGACGTTGGAATAACCACTGATTTTATATGTGGTAAGTTATTACCATCTTATTCTGAATTACTATTTTGATTATTTACTTATATTCGAACTTGGGCGTTTTATATGTGGTAAGTATGCACTATGAAGGGTTGACATCAATTATCATTTATTGTAAAAATTAGTGCTGTTGGTGTTTGATGATCTGCAGTGCACTGCTGTTAGAGTTGCTATCAGTGACAGTTCTTCATTATGTATGAATGTTAGCCTCGAGTTTCTGGTGTTGCCCTCTTATTATCAGGATCCTTCGGTGCAGGTTTCTGTGGTGAAACAGAGGAGGAACATGCTGACACACTAAGCCTAGTAAAGGCTGTTGGCTATGATATGGCATACATGTTTGCTTACAGCATGAGGGAGAAAACTCATGCCCACAGAAACTACGTTGATGATGTTCCTGAGGAAATCAAGCAAAGGAGGCTTGCTGAACTTGTTGAAGCTTTCCGTGAGAGTACAGGTCAGTGCTACGACTCTCAGGTTGGAACCATCCAAGTTGTACTGGTTGAAGGATCAAACAGGAGAGCGCCAGATACAGAGCTTATTGGAAAAAGCGATAAAGGCCATAAAGTTGCATTTGTTAATCTTCCTTTGCTAGATCGGGATGATCAAACGGATAACAAAAGGAATCCTGTGATCGGTGATTATGTAGAAGTTCATATAACAAAGTCTTCAAGAGCATCACTTTTTGGCGAGGCACTTGCTATAACTAAATTAAGCACGTTTTACAACAATGTGGATGAAGCAGCAATTGCCTGTGGTGGCAGAAGTTGAAGACCTGCTCCCTTTCGCAGCTTTGCATGCATAAGGTTTTTGTTGTATTCGAACTAGTTTCCTGGTTTTGCATTGAAATTACATTTCACTCTTGTTTCATAATGATAGAAAAGCTTTCCTTCAAAAAATGAAAGAATAGCTTATTTCTGTAGTGCTGAGAGAGGATTACTAGTTTTAGTTGATTTGTTGTGAAGGATAAAAGACAGTTGTGACCGTTGATTTATCTCCTTTCCTTTTGTTCACATTCTCCAAGTTGCTGATGCCTGCTGGGTAATGTATAGGCAACAGAAAAGAAAATAGAATTCGATTGGTTTTAATGTGCAATTGGTCTCTTTACTCTATTAAAACTTAATTTTTATTTTTATTTTTTAATTTTGAGACATTGAGTTTTTGTATTTTTTTCTTTAAAAACTTTATAATATTGATTTGAATTAAATCAAAAGTTTTTTATATAATATAGATTTAAATTAAATTAAAAGTACTTGTTCAAATTTAATTTTACACGGGCTAAAAAAATATTTATAAACTTATATCATAAAATAATAAAATTAATTAACTTCAACTTTAACTGCAATTTAGTATATATTATTTATGTTTGAATTATAAAAAATCACAAGGTGACCAAAAGCTTAAACTACAAGCTTTTGGTTTACAAATGTCTAAGTGCATTGATTTGGGAGTTTCAAGGGCATCTTTCTGAATCATGATATAGGATTGTTAGTTATAGAGCGAGGGTGAGTTTAAAAATAGCTAAGTATAAGGTGCGACTAAAAAACGATAATGGTATAGGATTGTTAATTATAAAGCGTGGGAGTCTAAAATATGTTAAATTCACGGTGCGGTCAACAAACTGCAAAATTTAAAATTTGTTCAAGACACCCAAAAACTAAAATATTAGATATTTTTATAAAACTTTAAATTGATTTTTTCGTATTTTTTTATAAATTTCAAAACTTAAAAAATAAGTTTCAAAACTTGTTTTTTTAATAACATTTTAAGTTATTAGACAATTTCAAAACTAGTCAAAAAACACAAAAAACGACCTAAAATATTATTAAAAAGTCAACATTTTAATTTCTTAGACGAATCTTGAACAAGTTTCAAAACTCACTATTTTTTAATCATACCCTAAATCCCGCACGTTTCAATTTCTTTGCTTGTATCTGTTGAGTTAGGAGTGTCGGTTTAAGATTTGGTGGAAAACATTGGTTTACTGTATAGGAATAGGAGCAATCAACTCCTATGCCATTTAAGTGTCGTGGAATAAGCAAAAAGATTACATTTCACTTGCCATATTTTGCTTGAAAATGTAGCAGGAAATCAACTACTGAGACCGTGCTGGTGAACACAAAAGTATCAAAATATCCAAAACCTGTTTTGAACCCAAAAATACAATTCAAACTTTAAGGGGTTATATTAAAATGGTCCAAAAAGTTTAATACTCGAATTGACATTATTCAAAACTAATTCGATCAGTTCAATTGATATGTCAACTAGTAGTCAAATCCAACTAGAATCACAAACTAGGTGAGAAAGCCACCAAAAAGGTGAGAAGTGGGACCTCAAACAATAAAATGTAACCCCAACTTATTCCAGATCTTGATTCACCAATTTAAAACTAAGTCCTCATCAAAGGAACTTTTCAGCGCCCGTGTTTTCCTAATCCTACACACAAGATGCAAATGTTGAAGTTTATAGAGTAAGTGCAGAACTAGAGAAACCAATATCTGATGTCCAAATGCCATTAAGTTGCAAACCTGCTAACAATGGCCAAACATTAGAAAGGAAACACAATCTAGAGTTTCTTATAAACCGTCTCAAAATCAGCATAGCATCGGAACACAAGGGGTATAAGCAAGTGAAAGTTTCAAGCCATGGCCTTTTTCTTATCTACCTCAAGCCGTTGCAGTTCTACCAGCCTTTCAGTCCAAGCTCTTTCCCTTGCCACTGCAGCCATCTTACGCCCTACTTGCTTGATCTTCTTCTTCCGGTTAGCTTCCTGCAACAGAGCTTTCCTCTTCTTTGCCTCTGCCTGCAGAACCCAATGGTAAGACATAAGCATTTTATCCAGAATCAATGCAATCTCCAGGAAGCAATGGTAAAGGCATAATATGAAATTATGAATTACAGATCAAAGATTGATTTCAATAAAGTAGTTGCAACCAAATGCTAGTTTTTAAATGAAATGAAGAAAAAAATGAACAAGACATTCACCACAGTTACGAAATCAATTGGTTCAACCATACAAGAAATTCAGCGTAAGCCTGATTGTTTACCTCAGGCTACTGTAAATCCTATACCAATTATCAGGACGTACCTTCTCCCAATTATTCTGAAAATGAGACACAATCTACTCGGGAAACATGAACCTACCTGCCCTCATTTCACATCCCGAAATCATCGACTAACAACAAGATAACTTACAGACAACATAGGGTAAATATACATCTTCATGATCTCTTCTAAATATATTAGACAAGGTAACCAGTTATGCAGATCATAGCTTCAAAATCCAACCATCTGATAAAATGAATGCCAAAGAATCAATGCAACTCTAATTAAAGGCAAAATGCTTGATAATGCATATAACTAAAAGTATAAGGCACTGCCTTCCTCATCACTCATCACTTCATAAAAATAAATACACCACAAACTTGACAATTGCTATGTGAATCTGAAATCAGTAAAAGTTTTTCAATGCGGTTTATCTAAAAACAAACCAATTTAAAAGCGCGGCGCAGCCTCATTCTCTTTTTCTCGTTCCTTCTTTTGACACTCCCTTCATTCGGATTATTTGGAAGAATAGGCTCCCCTGGCGTATGCTTTACCCATGCATATGGCCCTGCATTCATAAATTCATTAGCATTTCCCGTTCCTTTTCCCCCATTCATTCACCAATAACTCCGGGTATTTTCTTTAGCCCAATTAACATCTTTAAAGGGAAAAGAAAAGTTTTCTTCCTAAATTGCTTCTAAAACCCTAATTCAACATAAAACTCTACTAACTGAGAGAGAAATCTTAAATGTAAACCCTGAAAAGATACAAAAAGTAGAAAAACAAATGAAGCGACGTTTAGCGAAATACCTGGGGGTTTTAAGCTGGCTCTCTTCTGGCGTGGCTTGTCTTGGGGCCTTCTCTTTGGGAAACGAGTATCGGTTAAGCTATGCAACTGATTTGACATCGAGATCCATGGAGATTGGCGGTAAACTGACCCACCCAAAAAGGAGTTCAAACAGGGTTTAGGGCAAAACGAAGAGGGGAGACTGGATATACTTCCAGAAGCGGGGGAGACTTGGGATAGGAGAGACCGGCATAGCGGTCGAACGATACCTCTTAAAGCGCCAAAACCCATTTATCTATATCATGAAATAGTTAGGTTAAGAGGACCGATGTGAGGATCAAAATGGAATGAAAAGCAAGGGTTTGTTTTTGTTTGAGCAGAGCGGAGGCAGCTAAACTTGTAAAACCAGGACGAGAAAGAAAGGGTTCGCGAAGAAGAAAGAAGTTGAAACAATTGGGCTTCTGGGCCCAAATCTTTGGCATTATTTTTTTCACAAATTTTAAAAGTTACAAATAAATTATTCAATTAAAAATCATTATAAATATATAGAAAATACTTTGATACCCAACACAAATTTAGGTAAACTTTAAGATTTTATATTAGAGTTTATGGGTATAGTGTGTAGGGTATATAATTTAAGGTTTATAGTTAGAATGTAGAGTTTAGGGTTTAGAGTTTAGGTTTTAGGGTACTAAGGTTTGGCAATTAGGTTTTAAATTTTATAAATAGTTGTGTAAAATTTTTTCACATAATTTGTGTATCAAAATATAATCCTAAATATATTATTTATTATTAAATATTCGGGGAAGATGACGTGGCTTGGTATAATAATAGTTTTAGTCCTTAAAGCTTATACATTATTTCAAATCGATCCTAATTTAAAACAATTCAATAAATTAAACTATTCATATTTAAAAAACCTATCAATTTAGTTTTTGTTCTTCCCCTCAAAATGATATATTACTTTCTTGTCACTTTCGTAGTATAAAAACATTTTAGCAATAATTTATTGTTGCTTCTATGACATAATGTAGTTATCCATCTTATGTTTTGATATGATAAACTCATTTTGTAACATCTCAAACTTTTGACTAGTGACCAAAATGTAATTTTTAAAAGTTTAAGGGTTAAAGTGTAAATTTTGGAAAAAAGTTCAGGGACCAAAGTATAATTTTCAAAAGTTATGTAATTTAACCCCGTAAATGAATAGCTCACCCCAAGAGTGACATCTCCGTGTTACCCGAATTTTTCGTACAAAGTTTATATTAATGGCTATAAAGCGATAAAGTTCAGAAATTTGGTAATCGTATTTTGGATCGAATAAAAATTGTTAAGCGTGCTCGGCCAGAGCAGCACAAGGATGGGTGACCTACTGGGAAGGTTCCATGTTAGTGTTTTTTATTGATAAAAAGGATTCAGCTTGAGTCAACAATATTCGTAATAGATTATTGTTATAAGATTTTCAAGTAGGGATTGTACCTAATAAACTTCTCGGTAATTATCGGTACATCGGATCGAGTTGAAATTTTAAAAATAGTTCCAAAGGTTATGGAAAATTCATAAAATATTATTTTATGAATATTTTATTATTTTTGGTTGGATTCTAACTAGATTTAGTTAGATTCTGATGGAGTGACTATAAAGCAATAAAGCTCAAAAAAAGAAAATTTGGAAATCGTATTGAGTGAAATTTGAATATTTGGATTGAATAAATTCCATAAATAAAAATCTAAGATATTTTGGAATGAGGTCGGTTGGAATGGAACCAATTTGGTTCAACTTTAATGGGTGGCAATTTTTAAGACTTGTTGTAAATGAAGTCTAGTTTGAGGGCAAATTGGTACTTTGACATGGATGGCATTTTTGAAATATTTTGAAACTTTGAGGGCAATTTTGAAAGGTCAAAATACACATGGATGAGATCTTGTCCATTGATTTTGATGAGATTAAATCTCAACCATTGAATTAAAAGGGCATTTTAGTAATTTCACTATTTAAATAAATTTAAAATTCATTTATATTTACAAGTGGCATAATTGTAGAGGTTGAAAGTTAAATAACCAAACGATGAAGACTACTCTTCATCTTTTTCATTTCGAAAATAAAGGGGAAAGGGGAGAAAATTTCCAAGTTCGATTCAAGCCCTGAAACTCGATTTTCAGGTAATATTTTCAACTACAAAGTTGTTCTACTCTTCAAGTTCTATCTTTTGGTGTAAATAATTCATGGAAAACATGCTTGATTGATGAGAATTTTGCATGAGAAGAAATTAGGGTTTATGGAAAAAAATTTGGGGCTTTTGGAATTTTATGATTTCAAGATGAAATTCAAGTTGAAATCAAGCTAGTATAATGTTAAAATCAGGTTATTGAGTTGAGATTTAAACCCTACATATTTTAGTTTGTGTGAAGATGATTAGGGTTTATGGATTCAAGTTTGATTTAGGGTTTGTGATGTTGGATAAATGATCTAGTAAGCTTGAATTGTTATTTGGAAGCAAAACCCTAAATTAAAGGTATAAGGACCATTTTCAGCAATTCTGAAAGTTAAAGCACTAATATGAATTTTTTATGATTTTGAAGTGTATTTAAGTTATTATTGAAGTTAGAATGTTAAACCAATGTTGAATCAATTAGTGACCATTTTGACAAATTGTCAAAGTTAAGTGACCAATTCAGAAATAAGGTTTTAGAGAAGGGTTAAATCTGAATTTTAGTTGAAATAATAGAATTCAAGTAGTAATGTTGATTTGAGGACTAATTTGCAAAGTTAAGAAGCTTGAATCCTTATCTTTGCATTTTTAGTGACTATTTCGGAAAGAACAAAAAATTAGAGGGAATTATTTTCGAATAATTATTTGATGAAGAAAGTGATACATTAGTGGTTTGAATCAAGTAAAGGGACCAAATTGACAAATAGAAAAGTAAGGAGAAATTAATATAAAGTTTGAAGTTATTTATGGAAGTTGGGTAGGAAAATTGGATTTAGCAGTAAGTTTGAAAATTCACCATAAATTCTACAAAAATGGTTAGATGGTGAATTTTATATCGATGTAAAGATTTATTTGTCTAGTTTCGTTTAAAACAAACAGTGATTGATTTCAATTCATATATCAAAAGATATGAATTTTTAAGTGATGAAAGGTCAGAAAATAGAATAGCAGTCTGTTCCGAAATTCAATACTAGAATTCAACTTTGAAAATTTGCCATAAATCGTACAAATTGAATCTGGTTATTAGTTTATATGGATGAAAAGCTTATCGAATCTAATTTCGTTTCCAACAAATGAAAACTGATTTCGAGTTCCGAGTTAAAAGATATTAATTTTTAATCGAATAAAGGTCAGAAAAATTATAGAACAGTTTTTGTCAGGACAGTCTTGTAAACGGGAGTTTGATGAATTTCTATAATTTTTTATAGATTTTATTAAATTATGTGACTTATACCGTTAGAACCGTTAACGACTCTAGTTTCTACTGTAGAAAGGAGATTAAGATTCAATATGTATTCTGCCCTGTAAAAGTAAATATTTGCTGGTAGTGCAAGTTGGCAGAAAATGGAAATTGAGACAATTTGTGTCTAATGTTGGTTAGCAAGCTTGGAGGAATTATTTGAAGATTAAAATGGTCATTAAGGACCAAAAATGAGATTGTGAACAATATAAGGAAGGAAAGAAATTTATGAAAATTTTTCTATGTTGAATGATTAAATAGCTTAATTGAAATATTGTTAGAAGTGAATCTAACAAATGCTTATTTATATTAATGTGATAAATGAAGTTGGATCCGAATCAAAAGAAGATTTGAGGTACTATAAAGGAAAAGGATCAATAGAGCTTAGTGAGGCATATTAATAAATGGCCAAGGTGAGTGCATTTCTATATGTTTGCATTATGTTGAAATTGGCATTACATTTCTCTATAATACGTGATATGATACATTGCTCGACATGGCAAGATTGATGGAATATCAGGTATGAATGATTGTTGCATAAATGATGATGCATTATGCATACATGAAATATGGATAATGACAATATTAAAATGAAACAAGTTAAAATGAAACAAGATACACCATGGGGATCCAAGCCTATAGTGCAAAATGCACTAACGAGGTGTTTTAATATAAGGAGCAAAGAGCGTCCTTATATGAGGAGCAAATAGCATCCTCTCGAGTACGTACTCTACAAGGCACTACGGTGCAGATAGGATACGGGGTTTCCATGGGCCTCTAGCCAGACACGATGATAATATAACAAGATGATTACATGAAGGACATGATACATGATAGAAATGTTACATGACAGAGATGTTACATGATACATGATAGAGATGTTACATGATACATGATATATGATTTCGATGTTACATGTTACTTGCTACATATGTTATATGATACATGATATAAATGTTACATGAATACATGATACATGAAAAAGAAGTTACATGTCACATGACCAAGAAGGACATGACATACATGATAGAATACATGTTATGCAAATGATGACATAATGAAAACATGACCATGATAGAGTACATGTTATGCAAATGATGGCATAAAGGAAGCATGATCATGATAGAGTACATGATATTTACACGATGAAAGTATGTCCATGATAGAGAATATATTATGCAATAATAACATGATTTATATGATAGTTATGATACATGACATGTATACATTGTGATATACTTGCCATGTTATAGAGAAAAAATGCACTTTTATATATGACACACTTTATTACATAATTTCATGTTTTTCAAATAAATAAGTTTAACTGTCTCACTAAGTTCGTACTTAGCGTGTGTTTTATTTCACACGTAGGTTCTTCAGATCAGAATTAGCAAGGAGGAGCCACTCATTTTGGAAGTCAAGTTATCCGTAAGTGAAAGTACGTACATCTTTAAAATAGTCAGGAACTAGTGGGCATGTAATTATATTTTCAAGAAATCTGTTTTGCAAGCTTTAAAGTATATATTTTCGAAGTATGATAGTACAAGGATACACGGAGTATGAAAATGAACTAATGTTACTAGTAAGGTAAAAGTATAATGGTTTAACCAGAATCTAAATCTTATCACTCAGAATTTTTATAATCAATAAAGGGTCTAGGCAACAAGCGACGTTTTCACCCTGAACAATATTTTCTTACAATTGTCTAGAATTGTTTTCAGTTGAAATTTATAGAAAATGCTATTTACCGAAGAGTTAAAAAAATCAGTATATGTTTTTAGTAACATCTGTAATGTATATTCGTATTACGAATATACGTTATGGGTGTTTCATTTGTTGGTATCAGAGCAAAGGTTTAGCCGATTTTGGAGGCTAAATTAAGTTGGAAAAGATTTGTTAATAAGTACATGCCCTTAGGATGTTATGATAAAGATGTACTACTTGTATAACTTAACATGGCTCCTCACTAGTATGAATAGGTTTGAATAAGTTACTAATAATGATAGATAATATTAGATATTGTTGGATCATGATACTCAGTTAAGTGTGATGATCAGGAGGAGGTTTAGAGATAAGTATTGAGGAATATTATGTTTTTTCTCCAGCTCCGATAAGGGCATTAATGATCAAGGAGCTTAAAAGTTAGAAGTTCTTGAATATTGTAGTGAGAGTGGTCTAATGGCTGCCAATTTATGGCTAAATTTAGATAAAATAAAAAATTGTTCATGGTACAGAAAAGTTAGAGGGAGTTGTATCCTTGTTAAAGGAACATGCTTGAGTTTGATGGACGAACACCATATAGATAGTATCCGTTGCTAAGGTGACATAGATATTTTTTCAAGAAGCTTTTAAGTTGATTTGATGTCAACTGAAAGGTACATATGTGAGTAATTATGATGTGATTGTCAGTAATCTACCTGAAAATAGTACAATAGTGACATAAATATGTAAGAATTGTTTGTAAATGATCCAAGGGATGGAGTTTCCAACAGATTTGATGGAACTTTCATTCTATAAATTTGAAATTATTCCTAGGATATGATGGTTATCTATTTGTGATGCAAAGACAAAGTGCAAGAGGAAATGACTGGTACTTTCAGGACCGAATGTTTTTGAAGTGATAGTTGTAGGAAAAAGGAAATGATTGCCTCAATTCAGAGATCTCTACAACAGAGGCTCAAAGAACGATATGTAATGGATATGAGGCTTATTTAGCCCATGTGGTGGATACGCAAGTAGCAAGTAAGAAGATAGAGAATATTCCCAATGTATAGGAATTTTCATATATGTTACTTGATGAATTGTCAGGACTACCACCTGATAGAGATGTACAGTCTAGAATTGTTATTTATCCGGAAATAGAATTAGTGGATGACACCGTATAGAATGCCGTTAACTAAATTAAGAGAGTTAAAAGACTCAATTATAAAGAATTGTTAATTTGAGGTTGTACTCGACCGAGTGTAACATCATAGGGTGCTCCGGTATTAATTGTAAAAAAGAGAAAGATGGTTCATTACGATTAAGTACAGATTATCAGCAGTTAAGTAAGATAACTATTAAGAACAAGTACTTATTATTGAGAATTTAAGATTTGTTTGATCAGCTCAGGGGTACTATAGTATTTTTAAAGATCGATCTTCGATCGGGCTATTATTAGTTAAAGGTTCAAGAAGAATATATTCCTAAGATAGTATTTAGAACTCGTTATGGATACTACGAGTTTATCGTAATGTCATTCGGATTTACAAATGCGCATGCTGCATTTATGGATTTAATGTATAGGATGTTTCAACCCTATTTGGACCAAATTGTAGTAATTTTCATAGATGATATTTTGGTATATTCAAAGATAAAAGTTGATCATGATTATCATATCTGAATAGTATTACAAACATTGAGAGACAAGCAGTTATATGCCAAATTCTCCAGGTGTGAATTTTGGTTAACAGAAGTTATATTTCTTAGACATGTAATATTAATAGAATGAATGAGAGTTAGTCCAAAAGGGTGCAAGTTATTACGAAAGGAAGTCTCGGTTGAATGAATTGAAAAATATCAAGACAGTCTTGACAAGTTAAAGAAAGCTTTGACAGAATTATCAGTTCTAATATAGCCAGAGCATGAAAAGAGATATATTTTATATAGTAATGCATCTCATTGTGGTTTGAGATGTGTATTAAAAGAGGATTGTGTAGTAGCTTATATTATGAACCAGCTTAAGACCCATGAAAGAAATTACCCGACACATGATTTAGAGACAATGGCTGTAATTATAGTTTTAAAGATCTGGCGATATTATTTATATGTTGACAAGTGCTATTTTTATATGGATCACAGAGGTTTAAAACAACTAATGATGCAAAAAGAATTGAACCTATGGTAACAAAGATAGGTTGAGTTCCTAAGAGACTACAATGTAGTTATAGATTATCATTTTGAGAAGATTAATGTAGTAGCCTATGCATCAAGGCAGCTCAAAACTCATAAAAAGAAGAGAAAAGAAGTAAGTTGAAACAAGAGAAACACAGGACTATGAAATTAAGTCAAATGGTTGCTTATATTATCAAGAAAAAGTTTACTTTCTTGATAATGGTGCTTTGAAGAAAGAAGTTTTGACTGAAGTTGTCATAGTCCATTGACTATGTACTCTGGAAGTAGCAAAATGTATTAAAATCTAAAGATTCGGTATTAGTGGCCAGGAATGAAAAAGAATAATATCAGAATTTATGACAAAGTGCTTGACATGCTAACAAGTAAAAGCCAAAACATCAAGTACCTTCTGGATTGATTCAACCTATTTCTATTCCCCAATGGAATTGAGAACGAGTGACAATAGAATTTGTAATAAGATTACCAGTAACAATAGTTATCAGACAAATATTAAGATGACACCATTTGAAATACTGTATGGAAGGATATGCCGAACTCTTCATTATTGGTTTGAGCTACAGGATCAAAACGTTTGGTATAACCCAAAATTTGGAGGGGTTGATTTGACACGAGAAATAGAGGATAAAGTAATAATTATTTAATATAATCTCAAGGCTGCCGCGGATCGACAAAAAGGCTTATGCAGACAAGAAGAGAAGGATGTTAAGTACGAAGTTGAGGATAAAGTGTTTCTAAAGGTTTTCACCTTGGAAGAAGGTGTTACGTTTTAGTCAAAAAGGAAAGCTTAGTCTCAGAATCATTGGGCCATACAAGATTCTAAAAGGAGTTAAACTAGTGGTTTATCAACTGACGTTACTTCCAGATATGAGTAACGATAAGTGAAAATCTTGGCATATGAAGTCAAAGAGTTAAGGAACAAGAAAATTTCACAAGTTAAAGTCCTTTGGAGAAATCATAAAGTGGAAGAAGTCAGGTGGAAAACTGAAAGGAGAATGCAGGAGTAATACCCGAAATTGTTTGAAACGGGTAAACATTGAAAATTTGATGACGAATTTTCTTAAGAGGGGGAGAATTGTAGCATCCCAATTTTTTGATTAGTGACCAAAATGTAATTTTTGAAAGTTTAAGGGTTAAAGTGTAAATTTTGGGAAAATATCGGGGACCAAAGTGTAATTTTCAAAATTATGTAATCTAACCCCGTAAATGAATAGTTCACCCCGAAGAGTGACATCTCCGTGTTACCAAAATTTTTTGTAAAAAGTTTATATTAATGGCTATAAAGCGATAAAGTTCAGAAATCGTATTTTGGATCGAATAAAAATTGTTAAGCGTGCTCAGCCAGAGTAGCACAAGGATGGGTAACCTACTGGGAAGGTTCCATGTTAGTGTTTTTGATTGATAAAAGGGATTCAGCATGAGTCAACAACATTCGTAATAGATTATTGTTATATGATTTTCAAGTAGGGATTGTACCTGATAAACTTCTCGGTAATTATCGGTACATCGGATCGAGTTGAAATTTTAAAGACAGTTCCAAAGGTTATGGAAAATTCATAAAATATTATTTTATGAATATTTTATTATTTTTGGTTGGATTCTAACTAGATTTAGTTAGATTCTGATGGAGTGACTATAAAGCAATAAAGCTCAAAGAAAGAAAATTTGGAAATCGTATTGAGTGAAATTTGAATATTTGGATCGAATAAATGCCATAAATAAAAACTAAGATATTTTGGAATGAGGCCGGTTGGAATGGAACCAATTTGGTTCAACTTTAATGGGGTGACAATTTTTAAGACTTGTTGTAAATAAAGTCTAGTTGGAGGGAAAATTGGTCCTTTGATATGGATGGCATTTTTGAAATATTTTGAAACTCTGAGGGAAATTTTAAAAGTTCAAAATACACATGGACGAGATCTTGGCCATTGATTTTGATGAGATTAAATCTCAACCATTGAATTAAAAGGGCATTTTAGTAATTTCACTATTTAAATGAATTTAAAATTCATTTATATTTACAAGTGGCATAATTGTAGAGATTGAAAATTAAAGAACCAAAAGATAAAGACTACTCTTCATCTTCTTCATTTCGAAAATAAAGGGGAAAGGGGAGAAAATTTCCAAGTTCGATTCAAGCCCCGAAACTCGATTTTCAGGTAATATTTTCAACTGCAAAGTTGTTATACTCTTCAAGTTCTATCTTTTGGTGTAAATAATTCATGGAAAACATGCTTGATTGATGAGAATTTTGCATGAGAAGAAATTAGGGTTTATGGAAAAAGTTTGGGGCTTTTGGAATTTTATGATTTCATGATGAAATTCAAGTTGAAATCAAGCTAGATAATGTTTAAATCAAGTTATTGAGTTGAGATTTAAACCCTACATATTTTAGTTTGTATGAAGGTGATTAGGGTTTATGGATTCAAGTTTGATTTAGGGTTTGTGATGTTGGATAAATGATCTAGTAAGCTTGAATTGTTATTTGTAAGCAAAACCCTAAATTAAAGGTATAGGGACCATTTCGGCAATTCTGAAAGTTAAAGGACTAATCTAAATTTTTATGATTTTTGAAATGTATTTATGTTATTATTGAAGTTAGAATGTTAAACCGATGTTGAATCGAATTAGTGACCATTTTGACAAATTCGGAAATAAGGTTTTAGAGAAGGATTAAATCTAAATTTTAGTTGAAATAATATAATTCAAGTAGTAATGTTGATTTGAGGACTAATTTACAAAGTTAAGAAGCTTGAATCCTTATCTTTGCATTTTTAGTGACTATTTCGGAAAGAACAAAAAATTAGAGGGAATTATTTTTGAATAATTATTTGATGAAGAAAGTGATACATTAGTGGTTTGAATCAAGTAAGGGGACCAAATTGACAAATAGCAAAGTAAGGAGAAATTAATATAAAGTTTGAAGTTATTTATGGAAGTTGGGTAGGAAAACTAGATTTAGCAGTAAGTTTGAAAATTCACCATATATTCTACAAAAATGGTTAGATGGTGAATTTTATATCAATGTAAAGATCTATTCGTCTAGTTTCGTTTTAAACAAACGGTGATTGATTTCGATTCATATATCAAAAGGTATGAATTTTTAAGGGATGAAAGGTCAGAAAATATAATAGCAGTCTGTTCCAAAATTCAATACTGGAATTCGACTTTGGAAATTTGCCATAAATCGTACAAATTGAATATGGGTTATTAGTTTATATGGTAGAAAAACTTATCAAGTCTAGTTTCGTTTCCAACAAACGAAAATTGATTTCGAGTTCTAAGTTAAAAGATATTAATTTTTAATCAAATAAAGGTCAGAAAAATTACAGAACAATTTCTGTGAAGACAACCTTGTAAACGGGAGTTTGATGAATTTCCATAATTTTTATAGATTTTATTAAATTATATGGCTTATACCGTTAGAATCGTTAACGAATGTAGTTTCTCTGGTATAAAGGAGATTAAGATTCAATATGTATTCTGCCCTCTAGAAGTAAATCTTTGATGGTAGTGCAAGTTGACAGAAAATGGAAATTGAGACAATTTGTGTCTAATGTTGGTTAGCAAGCTTGGAGGAATTATTTGAAGATCAAAATGGTCATTAAGGACCAAAAATGATTTTGTGAACATTATAAGAAACGAAAGAAATTTATGAAATTTTTTTATGTTGAATGATTAAATAACTTAATTGAAATATTGTTAGAAGTGAATCTAACAAATGTTTATTTATATTCATGTGATAAATAAAGTTGGATCTGAATCAAAAGAAGATTCAAGGTACAATAAAGGAAATGATCAATAGAGCTTAGTGAGGCATATTAATAAATGACCAAGGTGAGTGCATTTCTATATGTTTGCATTATGTTGAAATTGGCATTACATTTCTCTGTAATACGTGATATGATACATTGATCGACATGGCAAGATTGATGGAATATCATGTATGAATGATTGTTGCATGAATGATGATGCATTATGCATACATGAAATATGGATAATAACAAGATTAAAATGAAACAAGTTAAAATGAAACAAGATATACCCTGGGGATCCAAGCCTATAGTGCAAAATGCACTAACGAGGTGTTTTAATATAAGGAGCAAAGAGTGTCCTTATATGAGGAGCAAAGATCGTCCTTTCGAGTACGTACTCTACAAGTCACTACGGTGCAGATAGGCTACGGGGTTTCCATGGGCCTCTAGCCAGACACGATGATAATATAACAAGATGATTAGAAAGAACATGGTACATGATAAAAATGTTACATGACAGAGATGTTATATGATACATGATATATGATTCCGATGTTACATGTTACTTGCTACATATGTTATATGATACATGATACAAATGTTACATGAATACATGATACATGAAAAAGAAGTTACATGTCACATGACCAAGAAGGACATGACATACATGATAGAATACATGTTATGCAAATGATGACATAATGAAAACATGACCATGATAGAATACATGTTATGCAAATGATGGCATAAAGGAAGCATGATCATGATAGAGTACATGATATGTAAATGATTACATGATGAAAGCGTGTCCATGATAGAGAATATATTATGCAATAATAGCATGATTTATATGATAGTTATGATACATGACATATATACATTGTGATATACTTGCCATGATATAGAGAAAAAAATGCACTTTTATATATGACACACTTTATTACATAATTTCATGTTTTTCAAATAAATAAGTTTAACTGCCTCACTAAGTTCGTACTTAGCGTGTGTTTTATTTCACACGTAGGTTCTTCATATCAGAATTAGCAAGGAGGAGCCATTCATTTTGGAAGTCAAGTTATCGGTAAGTGAAAATACGTACATCTTTAAAATAGTCAGGAACTAGTGGGCATGTAATTATATTTTCAAGAAAACTGTTTTGCAAGCTTTAAAGTATATATTTTCGAAGTATGATAGTACAAGGATACATGTAGTATGAAAATGAACTAATGTTACTAGTAAGGTAAAAGTATAATGGTTTAACCAGAATTTAAATCTTATCGCTCAGAATTTTTATAATCAATAAAGGGTCTAGGCAACAAGAGACGTTTTCACCTTGAACAATATTTTCTTTTAAATAACTAAATTTTATGTTTTATAAACCAATTCAGGGTTAAAACTAGCTACAATTGTCTAGAATTGTTTTCAGTTGAAATTTATAAAAAATGTTGTTTACCGAAGAGTTAAAAAATTCATTATATGTTTTTAGTAACATCTGTAATGTATATTTGTATTACGGATATACATTATGGGTGTTACACATTTGGTTTGACAATAACACAAAAAGAACTAATTTAATAGAACGTTAAATATAAAAATTTAAATTTGTTGAATTAATTTAAACTAGAATCAAATTAATAGAGTGCATAAGCAATGAAGAAGGAGAAGTGCCCAAGCCCCCCCCCAAAAAAATCATAATAAACTCTTTAGTTTTTTTTTTGAAAATGTTAATTTAACCTCTTAAATATAAATATTATCTTAATTTTTAATTTAAATACTTAATAAATCATCCTATTTTTAAAGTTTAATAATTTGACCCTGATATTCAATCCTTGCTTTTTGTCGGTCTAAACTGAATTTTGCTCAGTTCTATTCTGGATTTCCTCTCTTTTTTTTTTTCACTTTTTGACCAAAACACCACTTCACCCAGCTTCACTCTTTTCAGTATATAATACCGAGTATAAATTGAACTTATTAAATGATCCTGTCATTTTGATTTCAAGTTATTTTGGGATTGTATCAACAATCAGTATTAGGTTCTAATAGTTTAAGATTCAATTATTTTAGATTGGATAATTTTCCATTTAAATCATTTTAGTCTTAAGTTCAAATCATTTTGAGTTTACTCAATGCGAATATTTGTTAGATGGATTCAAGTTACTTTTATGTCATGATCGAATTAAGTTAGGTTGAGTTTAGATTTGGATTTGATTTGATTGAATCAAGCCTTCAAGTTTATATCATAATTTATTGGTTTGCTATGAACGAATTCAGTCACATACAGATACAAGTACAACTCTATTGATTAATAAAGTCAGTGGCTGATAGTTGCATTGTCCCAAAAGTTTTGTGATATTGGTATCCCTTACCCAGGATTAACTACTATCACTCTCCCAATAACAATAATAATAATAATAAGTAATTAGTGACTATTTTTTTAATATATTAATGTGATTACATGGTAGTATATGTTCATATTTTTTCTTAACTCTTTAATATGGCGCGCACAGGTATTCAAACCCTAGTCTCCTAAGATGAACACCATCCTTTTTTGAATTGCGGAAAAGAGAAAGAGAAACAAGTAACGGTCCAACAAGTTGAAACCAATGATATCAGACAAGGATGTGGAATACAGTTGTCTGTTGGTTGGTCTTTCTTGCTGAAAACTTGTTTAAAACTATAAAGAAATAGCATGCAGTTAAAAGCCAAATTATGTGAGTAGGAACGGACCAAAACCAAGAATGATGGTGCCCAATTTTAACTCCCTTTAAATTTACTTCAACTTCTACTGTCTTAAGACTCTCCAAAGGTTTAAGCATCAGCTAAAGAAAGAGTAGATAAATAACGTTTTGGTCCTACACTTATTTACTTTTTCCAAATTGGAACCTAAATTTTTTTCCACATTTGTGAACCTGTCTATTTTCTACATTATTATCTAAACTTCTTTTGTCCAGTACTTGAATTTGTTTTTTTTTTCTTCATATTTGCACTATTTTGTAACGATATTGAAGGGTGATGCGATGCATTATTAAGAGTGTCATGTTGGATAATGATGTACTCAAAATGTCACCCTTTGAAAAAAAATATGATAAGCCTTGGGTGTGAAGGAATTGGCTTTGCAAAGGCAATGAAAAAGGTAAAAGACTAACCAATAAGCAAGTTGGTTCAAGGGAATAAATCGTTAGATCTTTTAAATAATATTAAAAAGCGTGAATTTTGGCATTGTAAATGAAACAAACTTGATTGAGAGAATCGTTTTCATAATAGACATATACAATACGTGATCCGAATTAATCAATCAATCAATCGAAATACTATAATTATAAAAAGGTAAAGACTAACCATACAACGAAAATCGTATTGAATCAAATTCGAGGATCACATATTCTTCGTTAGTTCTTCTTTAGGTGTAACTAGGGCATGTGAAAACTAATGATCACCATCTTGACGATTTTTCCCCATTTTATGTGATTTTTAGTTCCTGTATAATCCTGACCACATGGGAGACACAAGGATATTTAAATTAGGATTTTGTTGCAACTTAACCTTGAAAAATTAAAACACTTATTAGTGAAATGCTTCAGTATATACCGATTTTTCACTTTCATTCGACATTAACATAGTAACCTAAAAATTTTCTCTCTTCGCCTCCTACGCTACAAGGGTTCTTCCAATTTTTTTTCTTTGATTAATCGACCTTCAGTGTTTATTATTTCACTTACTTTTTTATAATTTAATTTTTTTTAGTTTTTTAATTTTTAATAAACATCTATGCTCTTGTGGCACGCATTTCCTCTGCTCTTGTGGCACGCATTTCCTCTACCTTTATGACACGTTTTTTATTGGTTTTTGTAGTTCGTCTCATTTGTCGTTTGATACAATTTTAACATACTTTAGCGGTCGTTTGATGCTCGTATAGAGATCCTCATAGCGTTAATTTTTATTTGAGTCTGTTGGTGGTCATAAAAAAGATTGATCCCTACTCGTTTGATGGTTTGTTAGCTGATGTAATCAGAACTGTGTAGCGAAGCAATCTGGTTGATAGTTTGGTTCGCTCACCACTCTTTTTTCATCATGTAAAGCGTCTCGTTTGGCTAGAGACAAGGAGATTCATGAAGGTTTTTGAGTTTCCATAGAAGTGTTTACTTTTCTTTGTACATTTGTATGAGATTTCTAGTGGACTAGTCTCTTTTTTTTCTCTCTTTGATGCATTGTATTTATGGGGTAAGTTTTAATCCAAACTTTAGATTTATCTAATTAGATAATGGTAAAAAATCATTCACGTAAAATCCCCATTTACTTATTTAAATTATGCGCTGATATTGAAATAATTTTTTTATTAATAGAAATCTAACTTTTATGGAAAATACTTTTATATACAAGTTTGTGTAATTGTTACCTCTCCAAAAGTACTGTTTTTAATGCCAATCTTACAATGCTTTTGCTTGTTTTTAGGTACATTTAGTTGCATTAGGATGTTAAAACATGCATTTGCATAAGGAGTTTAGAATTCTGTCTATGCCAGTGTGAAGGGTTGTTTTGTTGGCAATTTTGCAGGTTTGGCATAGTATTTGGCCCAGAAAAGTAATAAGGAAGGAATGCTAGAGAGAATGCCGAGTGCTGTTGGCACAGATGGACCAACAATGCCAAGCACCAGTTGGCAGAGAAGTGAATTTGATGCCATGCCAAGAAGCTGTTGGACCCCGAAAAAATAGGACAAGATTAGGCTCCGAAAAGATAGCAATTGGATCAATCTCCGAAAAAAATAGCGGATAAGATGGTGCCAAGATTGGTTGGCAGATTCATGCCAAGGCAGCGTCGGCAGTATGACGTCAGCCCTAGTTTGATCAGCTCTCATTCAAACTTGGATAAGATGATCATCTCTTATCCCTTCAGCATTTAAAATTCAAATGATGAGCTCATTCTATCCCTTCATTGCAAGCCTATTTAAACACCAACCAAGCAAGCATTTGAAAAATGAAAAAATTGGGTGGAGTGATCGAGTGAGGAGTTGGAGTGCAAGACGAGTGACGATTGGCTGCACCTTGGAAGGGTGGTTCGACCTGCTTGGCTGAGAGCCTGGATCGTGAAGGGCTGTATCATGAGACCCCTTCTCGCCCATTCTCTCTTTCTAGTTGTTTTACCTTGTCTTTAATGTTGATGTACTTTGAAAACGTTTATGGTTTTTTGGTTAAATCCCTCACCATGAACTAATCTAATAGTTGGTGGGGGATGTTTGCGTTGAATGCTGTTTTATGTTTCAGTTTTTAATAATGAAATTGCTTCGGCATTGTTTTATCTATTCAGCATACTTTAATGTTTTCTAAATACTATGCCAAGCGAGAGCTGGCACCGTTGGCCTATTGCTCCTCAATATCTTAACAGACTTGGGTGGCAACGATTAAGTTGTTGAATACTAAGGAGAGAAGCTTCGAGAGAAGTCGTTCGAGTAGATGAGCTTATTTCGGGAATGAAATCTACCCCTTAGGAGTATAGATTGAATCTTAATCAAATTGGTTTATTTAAAAGCATGCGCTATAGAGATATAAGGGTTTTTACATGATCAATATAGGGCAATGACCATCGAGAGAGGCTTTGCTAATTTTGAATCTGCTTGGCAAACAATGCCAAGATAGGTTGTTATTGAAGGCTGGCACGGCATGAATAACGTTAAAACCAAGCATTCCATGCCAACGCTCATCATTCATTAAAGCATCTTCCTTGCCAACGTCTTACTTTACTTTCATTTCTTTTATTTCATTTCAATTATTTCCAAAACCATCTTTAAAACAAACAAATTTTTCTCAAGAAAAGTAACAATCAAAGCAATTGAATTCCAAGTCAATCTCTGTGGGATCGATACTCAGCTTAACTGTTATATTACTTGCAGACCGTGTATACTTGCACGCAGAAGACTCATCATGACACTGTTTTATACTTTTCCAATACATATCTTCTGCCACTTTTGTCAGCATTCACTTAGAGAGTCTACAGTAATTACACAAGTCTTTTAATGTTAAGGTTTAGGGTTTTAGGTGTTAGTTTAAGGTTTAGAGATTTACTGTGTAGGGTGTATAATTTAAGGTTTATGGTTAGAATTTAGAGTTTAAGGTTTATGTTTTAGGGTGTTAGGGCTAGTGATTTAGGTTTTAGATTTTATAGCTTAAATATAAATGATTGTGTAAATTTTTTACACAACTTATGTATCAAAATATAACTCAACTTTTATAAAAAAATAAACTAATCTTGAAAAATTACATCATCGCTTAAATGGTAAGGTTGATGTCCTAAAAATTTTGAGATTCAAGATTAAATACCACTACTTATAAACATCACGCATGAATTTGATTCTATATTTATTCTCACTTTTTTAATAGATATATTTATTCTAATTAAAAGGTGAATTTGAGATTCAAGATAAATGTCACTACATATATATTTGGTATAACCAAAATTACCTAGTCCATTAATTGACTAATTTGAATAAAACATTGTAAAGATTCATTATGGACCGATCTTCCAAACCAAGTTGCTCATTTCACAATATCATGATTTGAACCCCTCGTCGCCTTAAGAGATCTAGTGTCTCATCTCGTTAGACCAAGTCGTGGTTGATCCAAAATTTGATTTAATAATTAAATAAGTTTAGGTCTTGAGATCTACTAATCGGCCGAGTGACCAATGATGCTCATGTTGCCTCATATTGTATAGGTCTGAATTTCAACATTTGCCTTGAGAATGTAATTTTTCTCTACTTAATAAAAAAAAGTTTAGTTCCTAAATTTGGTTATGTGATACTTCTAATAATAAATAATATTAGTGGGACTCACTATGAGTCTCATCCATCACATCTCTCACACTTAGAGGTGCGCCGTTTGACTTAGGGGAAGAGAAATTTTCTTGGAAAGAGCAAGGTAAGAAACTTTCCCCTTTAGATTTTCTTCTTATTTTTTCTCAGAAATTCTCTCATTTTTTCTCCATGGCCACCAAGTTCAATATGACTAGGGATGGCAAAAAAATCGAAACTGACGGGTTTTGACCCGATCCAATCTGGTAGGGTTGGATTTTTTTTTGAATTTTGAGTTTTCGAGCCGGCTCGAGTCGGGTTTTAAAGAAGCTTGAGTCGGGTCGGGTTGGTTTCAGGTTTAGGGTGGAAATTTTCCGCCCCACCCCGACTTGATTTATTTATAAATATATATTTATATTTATATTTATTATATTTAATATTTAATATTTTTATTAATTTTCTTTGGATCGGGTCAGGTTTAATTGAGGTTTTTATTAAAATTCTAGGGTCGGATTATACTTTTATTAATATCAAGTTGGGGATAAAAATATATGAAGCTCGGGTCGAGTCGGGTCAAAAATTTAAATTTTCAGGTCGGATTGCCCAAAAACCCGGCCCGACCCGACCCGTTGCCATCCCTAAATGTGACCTTCATCATGCAAAACACTCTATCCAAATCAAATAGGGTGAACTGCCACAAACCATCAGCTCCCACATTGTCCATTAACATAGGTGAGATGGACAAACTCCCAATCTTTGACAAAATTTTCATAGGGTTTGATTCTCTCTAAGTCATATTTACTTTGTTTTGAGCTGTGTACATTACAATTTATCATGATCTCCACAATGATCTTGATGAAAATAGAAAATATTTCATAAATTTTATGCAAAATACGAGCATCGTTATTCATGCTATGATTTTTTTAAAAAAACTATTTGTCTTTCAGAGCACCCTGACGCCCCACGCTCCCTAGCTCTACACCTTCCGACCCCCCAGAATGCCTAGATCTACACCTTCTTAAGACCTCTAGGGTGCACGGCTTCGCACCTTTCTAAAACCCTAGTGTTACCTTTCTACACCCTTTTGGAACTCCTTTGATTCTTCTCCGCACCTTCCAAAAATCTTCTGGTGCATTTTTTTGTACCCTTAAAGCCCTCTGGTGCCACTCTTCATTACCCCTGGGAGCACTCATAATTCTACTCCTTTTCACCTCTTGGTGCTTAGACCTCGCACCCCTTGTGCCTAGCCTCCACACCTTCTAGTGCCTAGCCTCCACACCTAAAGAGAATTCATTTCACACCCAATAGGCCTTCTTCACAAATCACTATGCACCTAGAAGACACTTAGGCATACCATTACGAAAGGTTTAAGTATACTATTATAAAAATTATAAAACTAATGATGTTCTCTTAAGCCTCACAAGAATAAATAATTAGTCATACATCTCTCATGGTGTGTATCTTCCCGATAAAGGAGCAAACCACTTTCAACCTTTTCAGTCACATAGCAACAAAAGGCATCAGAACATACAAATTAGAAGACAGTTGAAAAATTGTTCTCGGGGACATGTAATATATGTTATCTCAAGAAGTTTTATGTGTAATTATTGTCCATATTCCTCTAAATAGGCCCAAAATCATATTTCAACTTGACCATCTTGACAGGTCAAATCATAAAGCAAAACAACTTTTTTTTTTTTTGAAAAATTTCATTTTCAAAGAACTAAAGAAACTAATCTTGTTCAAGACACTTCAAAAGGGGTGTTAGACTTTCGTGAGATCCATTTTGAGATTTTAGACCTTTATTTTTAGAAAACTTTCCTAAAAGAGAAAAATTGTAATTTTGGAAAACTTCTCATTTTCATAATTTGGACAATATATTTTCATTCCTAGTTTCATTATACCTTGATAAATCAACCAAAAATTTTCAAGAGTGAATGAATTGACTCTCTAAAAATTTGTGAAAGAAATAAAAGAACATAACAATTTTGCAAAATATTTTAAAGTGATTCAACTTGTAAAGCAAGTCTACGTCTAATACCTTAGCTTTTCAGGCTAAGAATTTTTCTAAAATCCACTATATTTACAAATATTTAAGAACAAGGTGTAGCCTTACAATGTTCTCTCAATGATTATGCACTCAGACATTTATTATACACTCTCCCCAAAAAATTGGAATAAGCAAGCAAAAGAAAATCCCACTAGACAAATAGTTTGCATAGTTACAGTTTCCACCTAAAGAAAACTTGAGTAATGTTGAAAATAAAAACTCACAAGTGTTTTACAATGAAATTACAACAATTAATCTCTATAAAATCTTTCATGTTGGTATATTTTTTGAAGAATGCTTCTCTATCTTGTTGAGTTACTTTGAGATTGTTTTCATACCTTTTCTATGGTTACTAGTCATTGCGGTGATTAATAACCAAAAGTAGTCATTCTTCAAAGCATGTAGATCCTCCGTCAATATGTTGCAATTGCTCATATCTCAAAACTTAGCCGCACAACCTAGAATAAAAATAAAAATCGACATGTAAGAAATTACCTCGAAAAATGTTACTTTATAACCTTTCCTCAATTATGAGTGGAGCAATCACACATAACTAATTTTTTCTCAAGTTTTACTCCGCTCTCGGCCACCTGTAAGGCACATTGTTTCAACCGAGTCGAGATATCCTCTGCACAGTGTTAGTTTCATAGAATAATCGCTTGCAATTTTTTAAGACACCTAGTCAGTTATGTTAACATTTCGAAGCATATAGTTATTTATCGGGCCCACAAAGCTAAACTCACTAGAAAACTTTCAAAAGCTCCTAAGAAATGCTTAACACCAAAATGATATTAAAGATAAGTAGTATGACTCTTTGTCTAAATCAACCAAGATAAGTCATCCATCACTGCTGCAACTTTATACTTGTATCAGGTCTTTACGGTCACGAAAGTTGTATCAGAAAAGGTCATTTGTATAACATTTTCTTGACTACAAGGAAACAAGTGTTGTACCTCTAATAATAAATAATAGGCATAGTGTCAAAAAATGCCACTAACATTTGATTAGATAATCATTTTGGCTCATATTCTTGTTTTGAAACACTTTAACCCTCAGCGTAAATATCCTCTTTGTGGATGAAAATTGTTCGTCAACTAACGATAAATAACTTTGAATGACTTGACAAAATCAGTAGAAAAATAATTTTATATCTTATAAAATTATTTTTTAAATGATGTATCATTCTGTCAAGTCAGCACATTTGTTTATATGATACTGCTATGTCAGTGTGCATGCCATGAAGATTTGCTACATCATTTCAAATCATTTATCGTTAGTTGACTAACAATTTTCATTCACGGATGAACCATTTGTCCTAAAATGAAACGTTGAAGGCTAAAGTGCTTTAAAAAATAATAGAAGCCAAATTAACTATCAGGTCAAATGCAGGGCTGAACATGGTTAATCAAAAACTGAAAACTGATCTGAACCAAGGTGTTTAGACGGTTTATGGTTCACAAGTTTACGGACCGAATTAAACCGCAATTGATTTTTTATTTAATTTATAAATATTTTGTAAGACCTGAATTTTATCCGGGTACCCATATATATATATTTCTCTTAGCAAATAAAAATAAATAAACAAAATCTAAAATAAAAAAAACATAGTCCAAAATTTATTACATATTTTCCATATACATATACAAAGCCCGTTTACAGTTTAAAAGCCCAAATTCTCAATTTACAATCTGTTTCCCTACCAGATACACTAATTTACAGCCCAACAAACACATAATTGGATCCAAAAATCAATTTCCCGCTCAAAACTGCCACATGGCATCCTTCTACTGGTCCGCAAGGCCTCACGCGGATAATGTTTATGTTGGAGATAGCTGACCGTTGACGTTAGCACCGTGACATCAGCAATAATGTCATAATCTACTCCCTATAAATACCAGGAGAGAGAAGGTGTCAGATCATTAGTGACAATTGATTACAGTCCATTAATAGTAATAATAAATATAATATAATAAAAGAGAAAAGAGAAATCTTACCTCTTTGGAAGTCAAGCCATGGAGGGGAAGTAGCCGAAATATGAAGAGTCGTTCGGAAGCCAAAGAGATTGCTGAGAGCACGAACGAACATCAGAAACTCGTCGAGGATGACAATCGAAGCCATCATCAAACCGCCAAAGGGTATACTTCCTTCCAAAATTTTAGTTTCATACAAAAAACACGCAAAGCATTAGATCGAAACAAAAAAGAGAAAATAGAAACATGAAATGCATGACAAATGGTTTTCGGTTGATGCTTATCTTGAACGACGGCTAGTGTTCAATTTATAGTGGAGTCAAAAAAGGTTAGGGCTTCGGGCAGATAGATTTAAGCGGTTGGAAATAGGTGGTTTTGATGAATCAGGCTTAGTTTAGGAATTAAGATAAAAACATAAATTTTTAATAAATTTTAAGGTTCAGGCATGATGGTCGAAAATTGCCCTATGAAGGCGGTCGGCGTCGCCTGCGGCCGAGAAGACCTGATGGCAAGGCTCATAACAACTTTATGCCGGAGTTCATCGTGTTCATCCAACTTTAAATGAACATGGATGAACATTCAAGGGAAAAGGGGTGGGTTTTAACCATTTGAAGGTTAATTTCTGGTTTTAGAGTGTTTTTTAAAGAGCGTTGAGAGAGTTGAGGGAAAAAGAATTTTTTGGCTAAAGACATGGCGGAACAACGTCATTTTGGGGGCTGGATAAAGGGGGATTCATGCCCTGAATTCAGGTCGGGCTTCAGACCCGCACTCATCTTTTCGGAGCCTTTAAATTTGGGCTTTAAGTTTGTAATCATTTCAATTAGTTTTGCTAATAAAAATCAGTTTTCCAAGTTTGTATTTCTTTTAATTTAGTCTTGCTTTTTCTTTAATTAATTGTCTAATTTAAATTCAATTAAATTGTAATATGAATGATACATGTTTTAAATTAAACCATGTAGTATTAGTTGTTAGATAATTAAACACTTAGATTTAATTAATTGTTTAAAGTCTTAGTCTTAGGATTAATTAGGATTTAATAATTAAATTAGGAGACATAATTGTAGAAAATTAATGAGTATTAAATGAGAAACTTTAAAGTTCCAATTTGAATGATGTCCCATTGCAATTAGATGTTATTCAACATGGGCTTTGAAGTAGAATATTTAATATTCATTAAAACCCTATAAAATGGCAAATAACCTAGATTAATTAATTAGAGCTTTAAATAGGATTAAAACTTAAATAATTAGTGTAATTAATTAATTAAGAAATATTATATATAATTTTGGGGGTTTAAATATGGATGGTTAAATTAAAAAATATTCGTAGATTTAAATAATATACAAAATTAAATAGTGCCTTTTAGATTTGTTCTTAAAATGAACAAGACAATAATTAATCATGCATATAAAACCTTTTATATTCGAAATGTAATTTTGGAATATGAATAAAGGTTCCCTAAGCATATAGGGGTGTTTCCAATCTTATATTCAGAACAAAAATATATTTCCTTATAAAAGGAATATTCCCATTTGGAATACAAACTTAGTTAATAATTAATGATTAAGTTAAATTCGAAATATTATTCTCAAAATGTCAACATGCCACGGAAAATTTAAGGTACCGATATCGGGCATTTGTGAGATGCTAATCCTTCCCCATACGTAATCGACTCTCGAACCCAATTTTTTAAAAGAACGAATGTCTGGTTGTTTTATGGTGTCCGGTCTACCAAAGTTACTGTTGGCGACTCCAAAATATTTTTAAAATCAAATTAAAAAGGAAAACCCCTACTTTTCAAACTGGATCGTCAAGCTATTTTTACGCAGTTTAAAAATGGTTTCAACAGCTTGACGATTCCATTGGGGATCAACTTCATGAGTTAGGCCTAATAAATTTTACGTGGCTTTTTGGCATTTAAGGATGGTAATTCGAATTTAATTTTTTCAATAATTATTGGATAGATTTATGGAAAGAATGGGAATATACTTTTTATCTGTGTGATATATCTGTCATTTATGCATAAGCCTTCTACTCGGGCTTCTCCTTTAGGTGGGAGCGAGACATGATCCTACGTGAGGTATTCATCTCCGTGATAAAAAATTTGTCTTTATTCCTATATACCAACCTTATACACCGTGAGGTTACGCTTCCGCTATAAGGGGACATATACTCCCGAATCGATGTCTTATTGTCGCAGTAGACAGTAACGATAGTTCGGGTACTCAGAGTCTAGAACAAAAACCACATGTTGTAATCTAGAAGCCTACTCTACTAGAGCCAGATAGGGACCCAAGATAGGGTGCTGCTGTTTTAAATACGCTTTTCTGGGTTTTTTTTGCTCGATATGAACTTCCTTTTTGTGTCAATTTAATTTTTATTTGTACAATTATTTCACCGTACTGACACATTTCCTTTTTTTGTTTTGTTTTGCCTTTTGTTTTTGTATTCATGCATTGCATTACTTAAATATTGTATTTAAAAAAAAACATCGTTTTTAATAACATCACATTTTTTTCAAATAACATCGCATTTTTAGTAATATTTTATTTTTTTTCAAATAACATTGTATTTTTTTTCCAAAAAAAATTGTACCTTTTTTCAAATAGGATTACATTAGCTAAAACCGATATTCTGAGAAACATGGGCAATAGGCTTGTTAGGGTCAGGAAATCTCAGAAGGTTATTGAGGGTCTCTTGGGTCATGTTGAATAAGGATTGACCAGTCACAGAATGAGATGGTAATTCGAGCTGCCACATTGCTTAGAATTAAGGAAGCTGAAATAGAATGTTTCAGATGGAAGTATTGATATTGATGTACAAGAAGGTATCACATCTCACATGAGGGTTCAATCTGAAATGATTCTTCCTGTAGAAAAGAGAGAAAAAAGAGATAAAAAAAGAAAAAAAAAGTGGAAAAATTTCCAGATCAACAACTTGGGCATATGCAAGAAATCCAGTAGATTTGAATTTGAATGGAGTGTTTAACCTGGATGCACTGGTGGATTTTAAAAATGCCGAGATGAAGGTAATCTAGTAGACATATGTAAAATGACTAAATAAAAGCCAAATTATGGTGTTTCTGCCAAAATCATATTGATCAATGGTTCAATGATAGTTAGAGAACATGATGGTTCTAGCAAAGTTGAGGCACTGCAGAATCTTTCTTTGAAGCAATAAAAATCAGAGATTCAGTTAAAGATCGATTTTTTTCACAAAGGAATTGACTACAAAAGGAGCAAAGATCACAAGAATACAAGATGGAGAGATCAAAGAATTTAGTAAGAAAATAAAGATGATTAGTCCTATCTCGTGCAGAATCACTTTTTGATGATGGTGTCCCGAAGTTTTACTAGTCTTTCCATGGCATAGTTTTGAAACACTGAATCAATGATCTCATCAGGAATGAACATTTATATTTTGAGATTGGAGAGCCCCAATTCTATAAAGATCGTTATTTTCTAGAGGAATTGAGATAAAAGAGAAATGAAAGAGTCCAAAGTAAGCTTATATAATAAATTCAATACAGTTTGAGGTCTACCAGAATTAGATTAATGTTTGACATATATTTCTTCAAAGTTTCATTTACTGAAGAATACCCCAAAGTCATATCAGGGATAGTTCAAAGATTTAGGGGGCCTTTTCCAATTTTTTAAAATGGAGCTCTTAATTTATAGTTGGTAAGAAATAATTTTTTTTCTAAAAAATTATCTTAATACAAAAAAATTGTTTAATTACTCTCTTGAACAACAAAAATTCTTTTATAAACATCTAAAAATCTAACATTTTCACTTAAAAAGTGCGTATCCTTTTGCATGTTTTGAAGAAAAATTATTTACAACATTTCCAATAGCAACTTCTTCCAAAAGATCACTCTCGATTGCCATCAAAACAAGTCCATTTAACCTTTCTTGTAATATAATTGTCCGTAAGTATGACTTCAACAACTTCAATTTTGAAGAACTTCGTTCTGCAAAGCAACAATAATAAAAATAGTCAATAAGGTTCTATAAGCAATTGTCACATTTGGGAAGCAATTAAAACGTTTTAAAAAGCTTACTAAATCCATTGCTCTCATTTTTCCTTAGATAAAAGTTCTCTAAGTAATTTTAGCTCAATAAATATTGCATTTCCATCAACATCAGATAACTCATATTTCTTAAGAGAATTTTTAAAATTATTACAATAAGTTTTGAGACTAACGCCATCCAATGAAAGTGATTTATCATAATGAAACAAAAAGCCAAAAAAATTCTCATATAATTGATGTTGTTCAAATCTCTTATCCAAAGAAATAATGGCTAGATCGACATTATACAAAAAATGACTCCTTAGGAGATATTAATGTTCGTATGTTGCAATTAATTTGAAGGAGGGTGTAAGTTGTTAATTATCAAATATAAAAATTTATAAGCATTTAATTTATGTTTGGTCCTTATTTTGGGGGGCTTTCCTTTTGGGGGCCCTGTGCGATTGCTCCACTTACACATGTCCAGAACCCCCATTGAGTCAGATGCTCAAGTTGTTCCTATCAGTGGAAAATTAAAGACTAAACTGGATCTCATTCATGTTTCCTATCGTGAGCTATACATCAAATTGCTTGAAGCTTCAACGCATCATTTAAAACCCTCAAAGCCCCATCATCCAAGTTGTTATGTAATACCCTAAAATTTACTAAGTTGATTAAGGGTCATTTAGTACTAAGATAATAGCTTAAAAGCTAACTTAGTGACTAAAATGACAAAAATGCAAAAGTTAGGATTTCTTTAATTATGGGTTTTGGAAAGGAAATTTCTAAGGTTTAAAGGTATCATTGTGATAGATAGTTAATTGAATAAGGTATTCTTAAAGTATGGTTGAATTTCAAGGAAAATTGGAATGGGAATTGAAGTTTAAAATGTTAGTGACCAAAATGTAAATTTTGAAAATTTTATGGCTAAAGTATAAACTTTGGAAAAGTTTAGGGACTAAAGTTGTAATTTCCTAAAAGTTAAGGGTTTTTATTTCATAAATAAATAGATCACCTAAGGGTGTGGGTCGAATGTGAAGATTTTGGTTCGATATGATATTTTGATTATTGGGAAAATCGCAGTTAAAGTTTAAGTGGAATTCGGATATCCGGATCGAACTAGAAAATTTTGAATTTTTTCCATATGATAGAGAAAGGTTATAAAAGTCATTTCCAAGTGTAGGAAATATTTTTAGTTTGATTCAAGATGAATCCTACAGTTTATTTCAAAGTAAAAGATTATTTATCGGTATATTGGATCGAATGGAAATTTTGGAGACTGATCCAAAAGCTTTGGAAAAGTCATAAAATGTTATTTTATGAATATTTTATTATGGTTGGTTGATTCTAACTAGATTTAGTTAGATTTTAATGGAATGGCAATTTAGAAACAAACTAGTAAATAAAGACTAGTTGGAGGGCAAATTGGTCATTAGGCCCCAATGGCAATTTTGAAATATTTAAAAAGTTATAAGGGCAATTTTGTAAAGAGTAAATAGAAGATTAAATCTTGGCCCTTGATTGATGATAAAATCAATCTCAACCATTGGATAAAAAGGGCAAAATTGTAATTTCACTATTAAATGAATTTAATATTTATTTAATAGATATATGTTTAAAATAATGGTGAAAAGATGAACAAAGCCTTGAAACGTGGAGAAAGAGGGGAAAGAAGAAGAAAATTTTCCAAGCACGATTTAATCCCCGAAACTCGATTTTCAGGTAATCTCTTCAACTACAAAGTTGTTCTACTCTTCAAGCTCTATCTTCTGATATCAATAATTCATGGAATACATGCTTGGTTGATGAGAATTTTCATGATAAAGAAATTAGGGTTATGGATCAAATTGGGGCTTTTGAGATTTTATGATTCCATGATTGAATTCAAGTTAGAATTAAGCTAGTATGACGTTAAAATCATGATATTGAGTTGGGATTTAAGTTTTGCATGCTTTGATTTTTATAAAGATGATTAGGGTTTATGGATTCAAGTTTAATTTAGGGTTTGTGATGTTGAAATAATGATCTAGTAAGCTTGAATTGTTGTTTGGAAGCAAAACCTAAGTTAAATTGTGTAGGGACCATTTCGGCAAATTGAAAAGTTGAAGGACCAAATCTGAATTTTTAGAATTTGGAGTGTATTTATGTTATTAATGATGTTAGAGACAAGAAAATAAAGTTAGAATGCTAAATTAATGTTGAATTGAATTAGTGACCATTTTGACAATTTGTCAAAGTTAAGTGACCAAATCGAAATTGAAGTTTTGTATGGGGGCTAAATCTGATTTTAATTGTAATTATGGTAGTAATGTTGAATTGAGGACTAATTTGCAAAGTTAAGAAGCTTGAATCCTTATCTTTGCATTTTAGTGACTATTTCGGTAAAGAAGGAAAATTAAGGAGAATTATTGTGAATAATTATTTGATGAAGAAGGTCATAAGATGGTGGGTTAAAGCAAGTAATTGAACTAAATTGAAAAGTAGAGAAGTAAGGAGAAGTTAGTATAAAAGTTGAAGTTGTTTATGGAAGCTGTGTAGAAAAATTGGTTTATGGCAGTAACTTTGAAAATTCACCATAAATTCTACAAAAATGGTTAGATAGTGAATTTTATATTGATGTAAAGATTTGTTCGTCTAGTTTCGTGTCCAACAAATGGAATCTGATTTCGAGTTTCGAGAAAGGTCAGAAAACATAACACCAATCTGTTCCGAATTTCATCACTGTAACTGACTTTGAAAATTCGCCATAAATCATACAAGTTGAATTTGGGCTATTAATTTATATGGTTGAAAAGCTTATCGAATCTAGTTTCTTTCAGAGCAAATGAAGTCGAATTTCGAGTTATAGATTATTTTATAGAAATATTTCTTCGAAGGTACTGCAAACTGCAGAAAATGAGAATTGATACACTTTGTATCTAAGGTTGATTAATAAGCTTGAAAGGGGTTAATGGAAGTTCAAAGTGGTCACTAAGGACCATAATGAATTTTTGAACAATACAAGAAAGGAAAACGTTTGGATATTTTGTATTCGAATGATTATTTTGGACAATATGTCTAAGATATTGTTATATTGGGATCTAACAAATATTTTACTTATTTGAATTATGAAGTTAAGTTCGAATCAAGGGAGGTTCGAGGTACAATGAAGGAAAGGATCAAAGAGGACTTAGTGAGACATACTAATAAATGGCCCAGGTGAGTGCAATGCATACATAACATTATACATGGATGTTTCATACATCACTGGTAGGACTTGCGATGAGTCTACCTGGTTTATATATTGTCATGATATTTATGTCATTGATCATATATTCGATATATTTTAAATATGTCAAAGGTTGAAAATAAATGCATTGATCACTAGTTATTGATGATGGTATAATATGAATGTTATATTGGCTATGAACTGTTAAATGTTGATATATATTGATATATGTTGCCATTGATGACTTAAATGATGAAATAAAGCCCAATGTATGATATAGAGGTTCGATGGTATAGTTGGATACCCATAGGGTCATAAACAGCTGTATAAATATTCTAAGCACTTTATGTAAAGTGCAAATATTATAAATACTCATTGAGGAGTATACTCATGCATGGTTTGAGTATACGGACTTACTACGGGTGCTAAACACTTCGGTGTAATTTCATAAAAACTCAATGAAGGATATATTGTATACTCCGGTAAGTATACAGAAGCACTTCGGTGCTAAGCACTCCCGGTAGAGTGCAAATAATACACATACTCAAGAAAGGTTGGGTATGGGATGACTCGTGTACATAGAATCTTTTAATTCGATACCTTGGGATAAATAAATTAAAAAGAATAAAAAAGAAACATGAAGATAAGCTTGAAAGCTTGCCGATAGAAATGGGAAAAAGGTATTGGTAAGCATTGAAAGCTTACGGATGGAATGGCAACGGTATTGGTAAGATCTAATCTTATCACTTTGATATACATATTTATTTATGTTAACGAGCATATAATGGTAAGGTGATCATATGAATTGTTAATCATTAATATTGATATTATGACAATTGCACTTGAATTCGAATTATTGCCTCACTAAGTAAATACTTAGCGTGTAACTGTTTTACACGTAGGAAAGAAGAAATGGTTGGAGTAAGAAGCATAAACGGACATCATCAATCAATAACAGGTACATCAGTATCAATAAGATATCTTTTAACACTGTTTGATATTTACTAGTTTGCATGTATATTAAAATGATATGCCTGCTCTGCTAGAATTTGTATTTTATGTGGTATCTGGATGAATTTTAAGTCATGCAGTTTTTAGGCAGTTTCATTAATTATATAAAGTCAAATTAAATTAATAAGTTGCTGCCTGAAATTAAACTCGATTTGAAGATTAAAATATTATGTTTAAACTATACGCTATTAAGTACATTTGTAAATAGAAACTAAATATATTGTAATATTTTTAGAAGAATCAAAATTTTTACCGAGTTACAAATGTAGAGGGTTTTACAAATGTTTTGTGATATCTCGAACTCGTATTCAAATATGAATACGGGAAAGGGGTATTACATTTATTGGTATCAGAGCTGCAGGTTTTGCCGATTCTCGGCCTAAATGGAAGTGGTTTTATGTTAAAAAGAGTATACATGCCACTAGGATATCAATATTACTTATATGATGTTTTTATGATCTGATTGATGTCGCTCCTTACTAATGTAAATTGGGAGGAATTATAAGAAATATTTGAGTCAAGAAAGCGTGATGAACTAATAAATTGGAAGCCTTGGAAGGAATCAGGAGTAGTAACAATAAGGTTAATTATAACCCGTCAGATAAATCTGAACAAGAAAGGGGCACTAGTACGACAAAGAGTGCCTGTGCCGGATTAAGGAATTAAAAAGTTCAAGAACACCTGAATTGAATGGAAAAGCATATTAAGGTCCACTGATTGGTGATTTATAACTGAATAATCTAAGGATTACACTGGACGGATTCCACTATTTGGATACTGAGAAATTGGATGGAGTTGTATTGCTACTCCGATGTTAAGTTAAAGCTGGGGAAACATTTGAAATTGCTACGCAGCTAGGATTGCACATATCAGTCCGAGTTTATAACATCAGGACTGATAAAGATTGGGAGGATTCAAAAATCATAGAAGGTACATATCATCTTTTTGGATAAACCTGTATTGATGTTGATGGGTCCTAGCTTTACACATTCGTATATAAGTACGAAGTTGAATAGTGAAGGCGATATCCTTTTAAAACCCATTTCAAGTAATATAGCGGTCATAAATTTGTTGGGTTGTAATGTAAGGGCGAGTTGAACATTAGAATTGCTCGATAAAAATATAAGAAATAGAGTTCTCGATAAATTTAATGGAATTATCTTTCGAGGAGTTTAAGATGATGGCGACATGAATTGGTTACCTTCCTATCAAGTCATGATGAATTGTCGCATAAAGCGATTAGTATTAAAAAAACACACGGAAGGTACAAAAATAGTAGTAGTTGATAAAAGGGTAAATCCCTTTTCCAATGTAATTTCAGTTGTTTTATTAAAGAAATTGTTGTTATAAGGTTGTTAAGTTTTCTTAGCAAATGTAGTGGATACTCGGGCTGTTGAAGTTAAATTGGAAACTAACCCGGCTGTCCAAAAATATTCGAATGTATTCTCAGATGGGTTACTCGGAATTACCTCTAGATTTAGAGGTGAAATTCAAAATAAAGATGATACCAGGCATTGATCCTAAATTAATGACCCCGTATAGCTATATGCTAATTTGTTAAAGTGTGAACTTGGTTGTCAAAAGCTGTTTTATTAGTTATGTGGATTTGGCAGAGGGGATAAGAGTATATCCCAAGAAAGCACAAACTATAGTTGAATGGAAACCTCTGAAGAATGTTTTAGAGCTTCAGAATTTTTTTTGATGATTGCCTCCTCATTGGCCAAGCTATTGAGGAAAGACATGCCATTCAGTTGAAAATATAAATGAAAAGAAAACTTTGAGACATTAAGGAAGATCTTAATAGAAGCCACGGTACCAGTACAACCAGAATGAAAAGTAATGGCCTATGCTTGAGACAACTTATGATATATGAGCGAAATTATCTTACTTAAGATTTGGAGCTGGCAATGGCTATATTTACTTTACATATATGGCGTCATTATTTATACAGTGAACAATGCTATATTTATACAGGTTATAAAAGTTTAAAGTATATGCTTACTAAAGAAGAGTTGAACTGGAGGCAAAGAAGTTGGATCGAGCTTCTTAAAGATTATGATGTGGTCATTGATTATCATTCAGAAAAAGTTAATGTGGTAGCTGACGCTCTCAGTCGAAAGACACTTGTTGTCTTAAGAGCTATGAATGCAAGATTTGCATTAAAAGAAGATGGTGTTTTGATTGTCAAGTTAAGAATAAAATTTACCATATTGGATTAAATAAGCTATCTTTAAAGAAAGGATAAGAAATGTTGTCAAGGTTCAAACAAGTGGAAAAGAGTGAAACTGAAAACTTGGAAGTTAGGTTTGATAGATATTTGTATTATCAAGGAAGAATTTCTATCTCGATGATGGAAACCATATGTTGATCCTGAAAGAAAAGATATTTAATATGAAGTTAAGGATAAAGTATTCCTTAAAAGTTTCACCCTGGAAGAAGGTGTTATGGTTTAGACAAAAAGAAAGTTAAGTTTAAGATTTATTGGGCTATAAGAAACTAGGAAATGAGTTAGTATAATAGTTAAGCTTAGTAGCTATCTTTATCTTTGGAAATGGACAAGATTCATAATGTATAGATGCTCAGGAAATATTGATTAGACCCCTCACATGTTGTTACTTTGGAGAAAATAGAGATTCAGCCGGATTTAAGCTATGAAAAAGAACTAGTAAAGATCCTAGCACATGGAGTCAAAGAACTAAGAAAACAAGACAATCCCGTTTGTTAAAGTTCTTTGAAAAAAATCATAAGGTTAAAGAAACAACTTGAGAGAAATAAGAAGAAAATATAAGAAAATAGTTTCCTCACCTTTTGGAACCAAGTACGTATTGAAAATTCGAGGACGAATTTTCTTAAGGGGGAGATAATTGTAATACCCTAAAATTTACTAAGTTGATTAAGGGTCATTTAGTACTAAGATAATAGCTTAAAAGCTAACTTAGTTACTAAAATGACAAAAATGCAAAAGTTAGGATTTCTTTAATTATAGGTTTTGGAAAGGAAATTTCTAAGGTTTAAAGGTATCATGTGATAGATAGTGAATTGAATAAGGTATTCTTAAAGTTTCATTGAATTTCAAGGAAAATTGGAATGGGAATTGAAGTTTAAAATGTTAGTGACCAAAATGTAAATTCTGAAAATTTTATGGTAAAGTATAAACTTTGGAAAAGTTTAGGGATTAAAGTTGTAATTTCCTAAAAGTTAAGGGTTTTTATTTCGTAAATAAATAGATCACCTAAGGGTGTTGATCGAATGTGAAGATTTTGGTTCGATCTAATATTTCAATTATTGGGAAAATTGCAGTTAAAGTTTAAGTGGAATTCGGATACCCGGATCGAACTAGAAAATTTGAAATTTTTCCATATGATAGAGAAAAGGTTATAAAAGTCATTTCCAAGTGTTGGAAATATTTTTAGTTTGATTCAAGATGAATCCTACAGTTTATTTCTGAGTAAAGGATTATATATCGGTATATTGGATCGAATGGAAATTTTGGAGACTGATCCAAAAGCTATGGAAAAGTCATAAAATATTATTTTATGAATATTTTATTATGGTTGGTTGAATTCTAACTAAATTTACTTAGATTTTAATGGAATGGCAATTTGGAAACAAACTAGTAAATAAAGACTAGTTGGAGGGCAAATTGGTTATTTGGCCCCAATGGATATTTAAAAAGTTATAAGGGAAATTTTGGAAAGAGGAAATGGAAGATTAAATCTTGGCCCTTGATTGATGATAAAATCAATCTCAATCATTGGATAAAAAGGGCAAATTTGTAATTTCACTATTAAATAAATTTAATATTCATTTAATAGATATATGTTTAAAATAATGGTTAAAAGATGAACAAAATGTTCATCTTTTCCAGCCTTGAAACGTGGAGAAAGAGGGGAAAGAAGAAGAAAATTTTCCAAGCTCGATTTAAGCCCCGAAACTCGGTTTTCAGGTAATCTCTTCAACTACAAAGTTGTTCTACTCTTCAAGCTCTATCTTTTGATATCAATAATTCATGGAATACATGCTTGGTTGATGAGAATTTTCATGAGAGAAATTAGGGTTATGGATCAAATTGGGGCTTTTGAGATTTGGGCTATTAATTTATATGGTTGAAAAGCTTATCGAATCTAGTTTCTTTCAGAACAAATGGAGTCGAATTTTGAGTTATAGATTTTTTTATAGAAATATTTCTTCGAAGGTACTGCAAACTGCCAGAAAATGAGAATTGATACACTTTGTATCTAAGGTTGATTAGTAAGCTTGAAAGGGGTTAATGGAAGTTCAAAGTGGTCACTAAGGACCATAATGAATTTTTGAACAATACAAGGAAGAAAGGAAAACGTTTGGAGATTTTGTATTCGAATGATTATTTTGGACAATATGTCTAAGATATTGTTAGATTGGGATCTAACAAATATTTTACAAATATTGGGATCTAAGATATTTTACCGAGTTACAAATGTAGAGGGTTTTACAAATGTTTTGTGATATCTCAGACTCGTATTCAGATATGAATACGGGAAAGGGGTATTACATGTTACAACATTAGGAATCATTGTGAATATCATAATGAAGTTCATGATCATGACATTGAAGACTGTTACACTTTCAAGCATCAAGTTCAAAACTTTCTGAATCAGAGGATTTTGTAAGTTGACACTAAAGGTTAGTTCATCAAGATTTGTAACTCAAAAAGTAGTCACTTGATTGGAACCAATGCAATTGGATTGGCCAAAAATTAAGAGCTAAAAGGCGTTAAGAAAAGAAAGAGAATGAAGGGCAATGAGAAACTAATTGAGAATCAGCAGCTGATAACGAAGAAACCTTGAATAGACATGCCCGTTAAAAGCTTCGACACTTCCAATCAACAACAAAGTTTATCTTGACATCAGCCAAAAGATACTCTTTATTTCCACATGCAAATGTTTAAACATTCTACGGTAAAGAGCAAGAAATTGATTGAAGAAATATGGAAACTCATAGACAGGATGGTCTTAATTCAAGATTCGATGAGAACATCAGAACATAAGTAAGAAGGGGCATGTTTTTTTTGCTTGCAAGGGAAAATGAAGATTTGGCGAGGCTGAAATTCACTCAAGTTTTCCTTGAATAAAGATTGACAGTTGGACCACGGAAGATCTATCTGTAGTTTTAGGACCATTACAGAATAATACCCTGAACCATCCCAATCACTTTTTCCATCGAGCATTGGGGGTCCTTTGTAAGAAAGGCTATTTCAGTTTATTTGTGTTCGATGCTTGTTTCTTACGTATTTTTTCTTAAATGGCAAACATGCATTCCTAAAATATTCATTCTCTTCAAATATATGTACATATTCCTAATTTCTTTACAGGGCCACTATTATTAATTGTATGAATGAATCAGACTCTAATCCTGAAATAGAGTAATCCATATGATTGACAGAGGAAAATGAATGCGAAGATGAAGAGGAAATCGATGTCACTGAGAAATTATCAAGACTGATCGAAAACGAAGAAAAACAAATTCTGGCTCACAAGCAAGAAATTGAGATTTTGAATTTGGGGACTTGAGATGAAAAGTGAGAAGTAAAAATCCATTCAACTTTCTCAGCAAAAAACAAGTATGATTTGATTAAATTGCTGCAAGAATTCAAAGATATCTTCACATGGTCATACCAGGATATAACGAGGGTTAGGTCCAGATAATGTTATGCACAAGTTACTCATTAGGCCTGAATGCAAGACTGTTCTATAAAAGATTAGAAGAATGATACCAAAAATATTGCAAAAGCAATTTGATGATGAATTCCTCAAGATGGCTGAGACCTTAATAAAATGGGCCCGAAAGACAATCTTCTTTTGATCCGAAAAAGGTAGAGAAAATAACATTTACAATCATGTGAGACTTATTTCACTACAAGCTAATGCCATTTGGATTAAAAGCTTTGGGGAAAACATCAGAATGCCATGATAACCGAAATAAAGATGGATGCAAAATTCAAGAAAGATTCTCTAATGATTGAGAAAGTATCAGTTGAAGCTTAATTCGTCAAAATATACTTTTGGATCCATATTTGGGAAATTCATGGGTCAGCAAAAGTGGAACTGAAGTTAATTTGAACAAAGTGAAAGCTATTCAGAATCTTCTCCTTTTGAGTAAAAAAAAGAAAAGAAGAAAGCAAAAAAGAGAAGAAAGCAAAAAAAGAAGCAAACAAAGAAAAGAAAAAGAAACAAAAAAAAAAGAAACAAAATGAAACGAAACAAAAGAAAAAGAGGAAAAGCTTGAAGAAATTGAATTCTACATCGTGACTAACTGACAAATACGATCCAATGTTCAAGTTGCTGACAAAGACTGATCCAAGAGTATGGGATGAAGAATGCCAGGAAACCTTATAAAGATCAAGAATCATTTATCAATTGCCCAATTCTGATAACAATGATTCCAGATAGGTTATTGATTCTTTAACGTCCTACAAAAACTCAATGGGATGCGTATTAGGCCAACATGATAAAAATAAGAAGAAGAAAAGAGCCATTTATTACCTGAGCAAAGATTCATCAATTACAAATTGTGGTACCTGCCAATTCAAAAGCTTTGTTGTGCTTTGGTCTGGGTAGCTTGAAAGCTCAGACAATATATGTTGATATCAAGATTGGATCATTTGAAATTCTTGATGAAAGCACGAGTGTTGACTGGAGAATGCTCGTTGGCAAATGTTATTATGAGAGTTTGATATTACAACAAAAGAAACGCAATAGCAGTTTTCTTGGCAAGACGTACTTTATATGATCATGAGTCCTTGAACTATAATCATCTAGATAAAGATTCGATGTGTATAATAGAAGGTAAAAGGAAACAAACCCCTGGAAGCTTATGTTTGAGAGAGCATACAATGCCTTTGGTTGTATAAGGTAGATTTATCCAAAAACCTCTAGTAGACACCATGTTATCCTGGTGGTGATTGATTACTTTAACAAGAGGGTAAAAGTTGTTTCCTATGTCGGTATTACAAGAGCAATAGTTTGCAAGATGTTGAAGAGAGATTATTTGTCAACATGATTTGCTAGAGAAAATCATCATTGATAATGCCTCTAATTTGAACATCAAGATGGTAACAAAAGTTTTGTGAGCAGTTCTAGATAAACACCATAATTTTGCTTTTTATTGCTCAGAGATGAATGAGGCAGTAGAGGCGGCAAACAAAAACATCAAAAAGATTATCTCAAAGACCTAGAAAGACGACACGATAAATTATTGTTGGCCTTTTATGCATATCGATCTATAGTGTGCACTTCAACATAGGCAATATTATATTCCTTGGTCTATGGGATGGAAGTAGTATTATCAATTGAGGTTTAGATTCCGTCACCGGATATTGATAGATGTGAAAAAGGACGATGTAAAATAAGTATAAGCTCGATAAGGTCAGTTGAATCTCATTGAAGAGAGGAAACTAAAAGTAATTTGTCATGGTTAGATGTACCAAGAGAGAACGACGGGAGCTCACAATGATAAAAGTTCGTCGAAAAGAATTTCGAGAAGAGGGATCTAATGCTTAAAAAGATCGTGCCAATTCATAAAGATTTTTGTGGGAAATGGATGCCTAATTGGGAAGGGCTATACATCATCAAGGAGGCCTCTTTTCGGAGGAGCGTTAATTTTAACGGTGATGATCAGAGATGAGTTAAGCAATCTAGTGGACTCAGACTCGGACAAGAAATGTTATGTTCGAAGAATTAAAAAAAGAAAATAAAAAAGGGAGTGAAAACCCAAAAAGGTCGCTTCAAAAAAATTATCTATGGTGAAAACCCAAAAGGGCGCCTTAGATAAAAAAATCAAAAAATAGAAGAAAAAAAGAAAAATCAAAAGAAAAAGTGGGTTCAGGATGAAAATCCGCAAAGTGCGTCTTAAAACCAAATGAGGATTTGAGCTAAAAACCTAAAAGGGCAGTTCAAAAGCATTTTTAAGATAAGGCATTCGGTAAGAAACCTTCTTAGGAATCTATAGTTTTAAGGAATTCGAGGTTGGAAGCTCTATTTCGGTTGATAGGCTATCGCGTCCTTCATACAGTGAATACATGTGGCATTGCATTGAATTTATCATGTTTCCATGACTTATCAAAATTTTCAATTTTCTCAAATTTAGTAAAATAATATTTTGATCCTTTCACTTATTGTTTCAACAAGTATCTTGCAGATAAATCGATTAAATACAAGAAAAGTAAAGGATTTCATGGGTATTATTGTGATGTACTAATCCTTAAGTGCAGGTAGAATAGGAGGTGGCTTTGGTACTTGTTTAATGCTGAAAAACATGTCGAGGAAAAGACACAATTCTAAGTGTTAGAAATATTTAAACAAAGAACAAGAACCATCTTTTGGGGGCAAAAGCTGCAGCAAGATCAATCCATTAAAGGTTCATATTATTCAAAAGCAAAGATCATTACTTCTGAGGCATTGCAAGACAAGAAAGATTTGTGAATGTTAGAGTAAACAAAGATGATAGTTGAATACAAGACTGGGACAGCGCTACAAAGAACATTATAGAAGAATATGTTTTATTCGAGTAAATAGAGTCTGCAAGCTGGAACAACAAAAGTGGTGATCTCTTTTGAAAACATGAGAAAGAATGTTGTCAAAGAAGCTGAATGAAGACATAACAAGAGTGACTTTCTAAGAAAAGAGTTATCGTTAGTACTTGCATTTTGAGAAATCCATGGTGAGATACGACAAAAGAAAGATTTATTTGTTGAATCCATGAAAAGGCATGTACGAGTTCCATCAAAATTGAAATTAGCCTTATTTAGATCAGAGGAAAAACATCATTGCAAAGAAAGATGAACAAGAAAGAAACGAGGTGAAAACCCGCAAGGGCACTTCAAAAAAAAAAAGAAAAAAGAAAAAAAAGAAAAAAAATAAATAAACAGAGGTGAAAACCCAAAAAGGCACATTGAGAAAAAAAGAAAAAAAACCAAAGTAAAAACCTGAAAGGGCACTTTGAGAAAAGCAAGCTAAAGTGAAAACCTAAAAAGGCACTTTAGAGCAAAAGATGCAGAGATCCTGAAGATTGAACCTGGGTGTGAGATGGGTTATTTTATCAACAAAATGAGTTTTAATGAAAAAAGAGACAAGAAAATTTTTGAGCTTCCCTGAAGATGAAAGCTCACCCAAGTGGTCCTCAATTGACATCATTCATACATTATACATAGTTAGGCATCCATAAGATAGGAGCATGCTAACTCACGCATTCAAAGCATTTTTTTTTGCATATTTTGACAGGGATTTCTAGAATCATCAAAGAACAAGCAAAGATTTCAATCTACTACTTCGAGATTGGAGAAGTAGATCCAGCAAAGACTAGCAAATATTTTAATCCTATTTTTGTGAAGCAAAGAAATCAACTCGTGACTTTTTTTTTGAAGAAGTAGATCTCAGCAAAATTTTTTTGATTGTTTGCACATAGCAGAAAGTGCAATACAATTCTAAATCCTTCGGGTCATCAGTAAGTCCTCCAGGCATGATGTTAAGTCCTTCGGGCCATCACCTCCGGGAGTGATGAGAACATCTAATTGTCTGCACAAGATAGAAAGTGTTGTACAATTCTAAATCCTTCATGTCATCAGTAAGTTTTTTTGGGCATGATGTTAAGTCTTTCAGGCGGATACCTTCGAAAATGATGAGAACTTTTTGGATGTTGTCATAGTAAGACAATAGGGGCATGGTTTCGACAAAGATTTCCACCTTTTAAGTCATCAGTTTCAAGGAAAAAGAGGTTTAGGTTACTAGGTGTAGCGACCTTTTTGAAATTCAAAAATTAAATTTTAAGTTTTGAATATATGGGATCTCTAAAAAAGGAGTAATAGGTTTCCTTTTGTTTTTGGGAAAATATTTAGAAAATGGGGAATACTTTAAAAATTCCTGTTTTTGAAAAACAATAAAACTTGGAGTCGCCACCGGCCACTAGGGATGGCATACGGGTATAGTTTTGTAGATTCTGCACTGCACCCGCCCAAGTTGAGGCGGGGATGGGTATGAGTTTGGTGGGTAGTAGGTGGGTATGGATGTAAAAAGTCATATCCATCGTGGGTAGTGGGTAGGTGATGGATTTGAGACCTTACTCGCACTGTATCCACCCGCCCTACCCCGCATCCGCCCATCTCACCCACTAACTACCCACTATATGAATTTTGGACCATTATGAATTTAAGAATAAGTTCACAACCTATTCCGTAAACCCTAAGATTTTAAATGATGTGAATTATAATTTAACCAAATCTTAGGGTATAAACATTATTTACAATTGTCTACCTTCATTAGTTAGTTAGATGTAGACGTAGTTAAGTAAAATTTATACTGACATAAATGTGCTTTAGTTAGTTAGTTGTAGTTAAATTTATACATGTGTAAATGTATTATATATATGCACTTGATCAATCAATAAAATATGCAAAGTTTTACTCTTCTTTACACAAGTCTATGGTTTATTTTTACATAATTCGATATTAGTGGTTGTTTGCAAAGCGTCGTGGGTTTGGGTTGGGTGGTGGACACCCAGTTAGGTAATGGGTGTAGGGGCGGATTTGAGAATGTACCCGCTTGGGCGGGTGTGGATTTGAAAAATGGTACTCGTCGTGGGTGGTGGGTAGGTTGTGGATATAAAAATGGTACCCTCACTACGCTTGTACTAGCCGCGTTTACCCCCGAATAACAAGGCACCACATTAACAGTTCATATCCGAATGCAAGCTTCTACAACATGGCATACAATAAAAGCATAATGGAAATGAAGACATAAAATAATTTACAAACTAGAGATTCTAAATATCATACATTAGAGCACTATATGTCACAAATATTATATTATATACATATAAGATATGATAAGGTACTATACACACATATACATATATACGAATATACATTTACATAAATATAAAAAAACATAATTTAACTCCATCATTATATATATGAATTATACAAACTACATATCATATAGTACACTTTAAAGGGATACATAAAATATGTAAATATCCAAACCATATTATATATTAAAAATATATACATTATATAAAAGAAAAGAACATATATTATATTTTAATGTAACATATATATTCACATATGCATATTAAGATCACATTACGTAAACATAATTTACTACCAATTAATTTAATGCACATATACGTATAGTTGCCTTTTGTACTTATTTATTATTATTTATTTAAAAAAATATATACATATATATAACATTTACAAAGACATGTGTATATGTAAAATCAACTATAATATAGTATTATATGTATATTAAAATAATACATGTACTATATATACAAGCAAAAACTAAGTGTATCATACAAAACAAACAAAAAATATACATCATCACACAAATCATATGCATATTCATTAAAACACAAAAAACATAAAACATAAAATAAGAGGACTAAAATGAAAAGCAATAAAATGCAGAGCTAAAGTTAAATATACACTGCAAGGGACCAAAATGACAACCAAATAAATTAAAAGGGAAGAGGGAAGAAATGTACCGCTGAAAATTGGGTTAAAATGGAACAAAAACATATTCTGGATAGGTCACATAGGTATTAACCCATTTAAAATTAAGTTAAATCTAAAATACGGATGAAGTTGAAAATCAAAACAGAACTCAAGGGACCGCGAGAAGGATTTCAATACACGGAATGAACACGGAAGGGCCATACAACAAATACACCATTTTTAAAATCAAATCGGGCCTAAACAGGGATGAAATTGAAAGAGGGAGAAACTTTACAAGGACTCGGGATGTAGTTAAAAAACGGAGACCCTCAAAAGTGTAAATAAAAGGGGACGGGAGGATCTAAACTTAAAATAACCTTTTTGTTTTTTAAAACACCTATAAGATTCACATTTTTTTACCCAAAACAGAAAAAACATTTTAAAAAAATTGGTAACCCTCCTTTCTCTCCTTTCTTTTGAAATCAGAAGAACGCCGCCGTGATCTCTAGAATTTGATGGCCCTTCTGCCACGTCAGCCACAACTCGACGGTGGCCGGCGAACCCCCAAGCCACCTTTTTTACCTCTAAAGCTAGATCTGAACCCAGATCTAAAAAATGACGAAGCCCCTCTTCGTTTACGAAAACCAGATCGATCTCCCCTTTCCACTGATTCACCACGGCGGCCGGAGGGCCATGGCTTATTACTAGAGAAGAAGGTCGAACAACCTGGGAAGATGAACCGACGAACGGTCACAGAGGTAAAATCTAGCCTTAAAGCTCTTTTTCCTTTACTTTATGCTTCGAAATAAAAAAAGAGAAGATACCTTAAAACTTTTTTCTTTTTTTGTATTTGATTTCTGTAAATCTCGAATGGGTTTTACAAAGTAATGCTGTGGTTTTTTATAACCGCCTTGCTGATTTACATGAATAATAAAATTGAAATAAAAAATCTTTGATTCGTTCATTTTGTTGACATCTGCCATTATTTGTTTGTACGCTTGCATGTCGGTTTGTCTCTTAGATGCTTTTTCTATTTTTAGTTCTATGGTGCTCTGATTCTTGTGGTTGTACCATCTGACGTTGTTTCTTTGTTTGCTTGTGTGACTTGGCCGCCGGAGAGAGAGGGGGACCAGAGGGAGAACCAACTTGGGGAGCAAGGCTCTGTCATGGCCATTGGATCAAGGATGGATTGACGGCTTGGATTCGATCCTTGATCGGATGGCCAGAACGCCTGTGCAAGCATCTAGACCGTTAGAAGGAGGCTGAAGAGCCAGACGATGAACTTCAAGCGCGGCTTGGGAGACGAAAGGTCAGGCGGTAAACTCCACGTGCGGCTAGGCAGATGAAAGGACGGGCGCGTGCGCGCTTGGAGGCTTTGGAATCTTCCATGCCTTGATATTGGGTTGTTAGATCTGCCCTAGATCTAACGGCTGGGAGCCGGCTGCGCAAACAATGGGAGCATTAGGGTTTTTGATGTATAATTGGGCTTAGGGTTTTTTAGGGTTATTAGTTTTTCTATTTTGGGCCATATTGGGTATGTAATTATTTAATACTTTGAGTTTTGTAACTGGACTGTTTAATTAAAATTGATTGGGCTTATATTTATGTACGTATTTGGGCTTTATTGTTTGATACTTAATCTGTTTGTGTTTTAATTTTGTTTTAAAATAATAATAACGTAGCTATAATAATAATAATGATGATGATGATGATGATGATAAGAGGTAATAATATTAGTACTAATACGCAAACAACAACACAATAACATTAGGATAATATAATAATACCAAATTATAATAAATAATAACCAAGAACAAATAATATTTTTGGGTTTTTTCAGTATAAATTAAAATAACAACATAGCAACATATATAAAAAAGGTAATATAATACTTATAAAATTATAATGTTTTTGGATTTTTAATGATAATATTTTGCATTTTCTTTATTAATAAGTGATATATAAAAAGGTAAGAACAATTAAAGGCCATTATTTTAAATACTAAAAAAGTAAAAAAGGGTTAACACCCCGGATAAAATTAGTGATTACAGCTGCCCCTCTTTGATTATCCTTGTAGAATAAGAATAAAGCAAAAGACCATAAGCACTAATTTTATCCGACTTTCCTGTTAGACGATTTGCTCCTCCGAAGCGGCAATGAACAAATCTAAATAACTTGCTTTCCCGGAGTGGCGAAAACAAACTGGGTAGCACTGGCAAGTAGGGGTGTATTCGATTCGGTTCGATTTTTTAACAAAATATGAACTGAACCGCATTCTGTGATTTTTTAAAATAAAACCGAAACCGAATGGTAAAAAAACTGAAATACCAAAAATCGAATTTTACTGTTCGGTTCGGTTAAAAACCGTGGTTTTAACGGGTTTTTTTTTCAAATTCAGAAAAAAACAAAAAAAATAATATATTTTAATTTATCATTAGAGACTCCAATATCAATTTATTTTGCCATTAAGAATAAGAAAACACATGTCTTGAGCTCTTGACAAATCTAAGATTTCAAATAAAATAAATTAAAAAATAACGATGATTATAAAATAGACAATCTATCTAAAAAATAAATCACATAAAATATTCATTTAATTAATATCCACTCAATGATTCTACATTACCAACTTAGAACACGAATATGTAGTCTAATATATTGTTTGATTAAAACCAAACTCAAATATTCAACATAGTAAAACAACTCTTGAATAGTAAATATTATAAAAATATATTCCAATTTGAAACACAATATTCAATCAACTTAATATTATAAAAATATATCCAAATATTCCAAGAAAATGTCTTGAAAACAAATCAAAATATTTCAATAGACTATCTTTAAAATATATTTAACATGGAACATAATGTATTTTTTAATTCATGTTGATATGGAATAAACGGGTTCCATATAGAAAACCCGAAACAGAACTGAATTGAGAAGCTTGAGTTTTAAATCAAACCAAAAACTGAACCTCAACATGCAAACCTGAACCGAACTGAACCGCATAACCCGGTTCGAGTCAATTTTTCAGTTTTCTCGGTTTCGTTGCTCACCCCTACTGGCAAGTCCTCTCGAAGTGGCAATGGACAAACCAGAACTTCAAACGACTCATTCCTCCGAAGCGGCAGTGAACAAATCCAAATAACTTGCTTTCCAGGAGTTGCGAAAACAAACTGGGTAGCGCTGGCAAGTCCTCCCGGAGTGGCAATGGATAAACCAGATAACTTGCTTTGCCGAAGTGGCAAAAACAAACTAGCATATCCTTCCGAAGTAGCAATGGACAAAATAGATAACTTGCTTTCCCGGAGTGGCGAAAACAAAATGGCATATCTTTCTGAAGTGGCAATGGACAACCCAGATAACTTGCTTTCCCAGAGTGGCAAAAACAAAATGGCATATCCTTCCAAAGTGGCACTGGATAGACCAGAAAACTTGCTTTCCCGAAGCGGCAAAAACAAAATGGCATATCTTTCCAGAGTGGCAATGGACAGACCATAAAACTTGCTTTCCCGGAGTGGCAAAAATAAAATGGCACATCCTTCCGAAGTGGCAATAGACAGACTAGATCACTTGCTTTCCCGGAGTGGCAAAAACAAAATGGCATATCCTTCTAGAGTAGCAATGGACATACCAGAAAACTTGCTTTCCCAGAGCAGCGGAAACAAAATGGCATATCCTTCCGGAATAGAAATGGACAGACAAGATAAATGTTTTCCAAATGAAGATGCACATTCCCCATGGGCCTGGACGGATAGGCTTTTTGACTTTCCTGTCAGAAAATTCTTGAACTATGGGTATCTGCCTTATTTACTTCTGAAATCCTGATGTTGCGAGTTTGAAATTACTAACATGTAATCTTCGGGCTATGAGTATCTGCCTCCTTTTGCTCTAAAATCTTCAAAAATGTTGGTCCCTCCTATATAGATCTTTTAACCACGAAATCCTCTTCATGAGGTGGATTTACACCAACATGGCTACTAAAGGAAACTTCACTGACTAGATTCACGCCATCATGGCTACTGATAAGTGTTCAAAAGTACTATTTTTATTACCCTTTTTACTCATATTATTGTTAGACTTAAGCTCATATTAGTTGCATAATTAGTCATTCATGCATTAATTCATGTTTCTTTCCACCGTTGAGCTTGATTACATAACTTGGTGATTTTTGTAGAAAAAGATGCTGCTTTGTTGTGTTTTTGTGTGTGTGCAGAATCACTTCCCTAAACAAGGCTAGAACCAGTTGCCAAGGCAGTGCATGAAGGAAATGCTGAGCTAGTTGCCAGGGCAATGCATGAAGGAGACGCCGAGCCAGTTGCCAGGGAAATTGTCGACAAAGAATAAGGTGATATGGTAGTCGAAATTGATGACTAGACAAGCCCAAGATGACGTGGAGCAAAGCTAAATCCCAAAGGAGTTTGATTTCTATGAAGAGGTTAAAGAAGAATTAAATTCCAAGAAGATAGGAGAAGTTCTAGAAGGAATATAATTATAATAAAGAATTATACTCTTTAAAGATAATTTAATTCCAACTTAACTTCCTCCTCAAATAAGGACTTTGACCTAGCCCTATAAATAGATCACCAAGCCGTCAACTCCAAGGGAGCAAGAAGAGGGAAAATTTTGACAACTCCAAAGGGAAAGAAGGAAGAGATTTCGACAAGAGAGCAAGGGGGAGAGAGTTTGATTTCTTCTTCTTATTCTTTGCTTCCATTAGATTCATGGTTTGGGGATTATTCTTTGTATATCTTTTGAACCCAACCATGAACTAACTTGATTGGTTGGGGTTATTGTGTTTTGTTGTTGTGAGAAATATTTGGATTTTGTTTAGGTAATAAGAGTTTGTACTTTTCTATTCAAGGTTTATTCATTCTTGGTTTTTATTTTTGTTTGCGAGTGAATTGGGAGAGGATCTCGTAACTTCATCTATTTATCTAATATCGGGAGAGTTAGATTCAGGAAACGAATGAGTATGATCTTTATTCAATCTATTGACGGTGAAGATTAATCCGGCTTAGGAATAAGTTAAGGATTTCAACGGCTAAGAGGAGCGCAAGATTGGTTGTTGTTCACCCTTGATTCACGCAGGGATGTATTATCAAGGCATGGACAAGTAGCTAGAGTTTCGACTTAGGGATAAGAAGAAACCATTGAAGAACGCTCTGTCGAACCTTGAAGTTGCTGCCCAGACGCCCATGTAGTTGCCCAGCTAGTCGCCCAGGCAACCATCGATTAGTTGCAAAGGCAACCCCGCTGTGCAAGTTGCCACGACAACTGAGTTGCCCTTGCACTCTTTTACCAAGACGATCCAATCGGCTATCACACCTCAACTCATGATAACCTGGCCTATTCACTCTATTTTAATTGCATCTATTCTTTTAGTTTATTGCTCTTAGTTTTCTCGTTAATTAAAACCTCTATTATCAATTGTGTTTTTATTTTCACAAAGGCGATAACTTAAGCAAAGTGGCCCAAACCAATCCCTGTGGAGACGATACTCGATACTCGTATCACTTTATTACTTGCGACGTGTATACTTGCACATTTGCGTAGCACTTATTACATGCAACAAGTTTTTGGCGCCGTTGCCGGGGATTGGCAATTGGTGTTAGTTGTTTTTGTTATTGCATTTTTTTCTTAGTTTTACTAACTTTTCTTTTTGTTTGTTTTATCAAAAAAAAATAGGTGCGCTACAAGTTAAGGGACATCAATATGTCGGGAAATAAAAGCCGATCTATTCGAGAGTTGATGTTGGAAGATATGAATCAATCCAATCAAGAGTTTCTTGCACCCTTTGATGATTACCTATACCAACCGAGAAAAGCCCAAAGAGCCTATACCGTGAAAAACTCTTGTGCTATGTGTGGAGAACATCATGTGTTTGAAAATTGCCCTCACATTTTCGGTACATATGACTATATGGAGGACCATAGAGAGAACCACCAGCAAAATTCTTCATGGTATGGTCAAAAAGCTCAAAATTTTTTTACCATAATAATTTTGCCGCAGCAACAGATATGCCATGGCAATGTAGTCCTTTTCAAGGGCATTCCAATTCCTTGGAGGAAACGTTGCTAGCTTCCTTGGCTAGACTTGACGGATCAATTGAAGAGATTCGAGAGCTATCAAAGTCCATGGATACGAGGATAGCTCAGTGGGATGCAACCTTAGGGGATTCAGAAGATCAATTGAGGAGATCCACATATGTCATGGATAACATGCACCAACAATCCATTTCGGGGGATACTGACGTCCCAAGGCAAGAGGATAAGGAGCAATGCAAAGAAAGCTCTCCGATGTGTGGAAAATAACTAGAACCTCCAAATCAAGAGGATGCCAATGAGAGAGCCTGCCCAACACATGATGAGCCTGAGCAACAAATTACCTCGGCAATGATTGAGGAGCCTGAACAGAGCAATGCCACGACAACACTCAATGAAGCTGAGAACAACAATACTACAGCAAATTCTGAGGAGCCTGATGCCCAAAAGGTTACAACATTGATGTTGAAGCAGGAATTCGTAGATTTCTCTCATCTACAGTTGCTACGGCAATTACACGACCACATGCAAGATCAACGAGATGATAATACTTTGCCAATGGAATATGAGCATGTAATGGTTGAACCTTTTGAATTCTTTAAAAACTTACCTCGTCCATTGCAGGTATGTCTTGAGGAACTGATGTTGGTAGATTTGAAGCCATCAAAATCTCTACTGACGGAGATGTTTGAGAGGCCAAAAGAAAACGGTGTTTGGACTTGTGAAGCTTTTTAGAAAATTGGTTCTTCCCTTGACTTACAGCAAATTTTGGCAACTGATTGCCACGACAATTGGCTAAAGCAGCAATTGCCACGACAACGAAAGCTACATCCAACCATGATGGAGCCCGACAAGAATGAGGTAATTATATGGTTGGATGTTGATATAATTTTTCCTAATAATATATCCATACCTTCAGGAACAGTAGCAAGGTGGAAGATGTGCATGGACTACAAGGGATCACGAAAGAAAGACACCTCTACCATGGTAATGCAAAAGGTAGTAGTTGGGAGCACATTGGCCCAACTCTTTTTGGGCAATATTATCACTCGATGGAGGGTACGGATGGACTATAAGAAGTATCGAAAACGACTCTCCTCAAGTTTTCTCATATATGCAGTAACATTAGAAGATGCATGATGGCACTCTTTTCAGACATGGTCGAAGACTTCCTTGAGATCTTCATGGATGATTTTTCTGTTTTTGGTAATGACTTCGATAGTTGCCTCGGCAATTTAGAGAAGGTGTTGGCAAGATGTGAAGAAACTAATTTAGTCTGTAATTGGGAGAAGTGCCATCTTATGGTAGATGAATGAATAGTACTCGGTCACAAGATTTCATCCAAGGGAATTGAAGTAGACAAAGCCAAGGTGGACGTGATCGAGAGACTACCCCCACCAAGATGAAGTCTTCAATTTTGATGATTCTTGTGAACAAGCATTCGAAACCCTAAAAGAAAAGCTTACCTCGGCACCCATTGTCGTTCCACCAGATTGGACGCTACCTTTTGAGCTCATGTGTGATGCAATTGATTTCGCGATAGGAGCAGTCCTAGGCAAACGCACAGGAAACGAACAGAAAATCAAGTGGCTGATCACTTATCACGTTTAGAACGCAATAGGGAGGAGGACGCAGATTTAGAGATATGCGATGCATTCCTGGATGAGCAACTTTTTGTTACCTCGGCAACCCTTGACGCCTCGGCAACCATGGATGCGCATGCCTCGGCAACCCTCGACGCCGCAATAGCTCTTGACGCGCACGGCTCAGCAACCATGGATGCGCATGCCTCGACAAACCTCGACGCCGCAGCAGCTCTTGACGCGCACGCCTCGGCAACCATGGATGCGCATGCCTTTGCAACCCTCGACGCTGCAGCAGCTCTTGACGTGCACGCCTCGGCAAACTCCAGACGCGCATGCCTCGGTAACCACTGATACGCACGCCTCGACAACCATGGAAGCGTATGCCTCGGCAACTATAGACACACACGACTTGTCAATCTTGGGAGCAGTCACCACGGTAGCACATACCTCGGCAATACCCTGGTACGCAGATTTAGTTAATTTCCTTGTTTGTGGTATTTTACCTTATGGCTTTACTCACCAAGGGAAGAAGCGGTTCCGCCATGATGCTAAGCATTACTTTTGGGACGAGCCTCTTTTGTTTAAACAATGTGCAGATCAGGTCATACGCCGATGTGTCCCTGAAGAAGAGTAGCAGAATGTACTCCAGTAATGTCATTCTTCACCCTATGGAGGACATTTTGGAGGAACTCGTACCGCGGCCAAAGTTTTGCGATCCGGTTTGTATTGGCCAACACTGTACAAATGCCCAAGAGTTTTACAAGCAATGTGATCGTTTCCATAGGACGGGCAATATCACCCACAAACCAATGGGCAAGCAGAAATTTCCAACAGGGAACTGAAGGGTATACTCAAAAAAGTTGTAAATCCCTCTAGGAAGTATTGGTCAGCAAGACTAGATGACACACTTTGGGCATATCGCACTGCATTCAAAACACCCTTAGGTATGTTACCTTTCCTACTTGTCTATGGCAAAACATGCCATCTACCAGTGGAAATCGAAAACAAGACATATTGGGCAATCGAGACCGTGAATATGGATTGGGAAAGTGTCGGGCAAAAGTGTTTGTTGGACCTCAACAAGATAGAAGAATTTCGTGCACTTGCCTATAACAATGCACGAATCTACAAGGAGAAAAGAAAGCAATGGCATGACAATAAACTATTACCGCGACAATTCATGCCAGGGCAACTAGTTGTCTTATTCAATTCTCGGCTAAAACTTTTCCCGGGAAAACTAAAATCAAGATGGTCGGGACCATTCGAAGTTGTCAAACCATTCTCCTATGGTGCCGTTATAATCAAGTCTATTACCGACAAACATGAATTCAAAGTTAATGGACAGAGATTGAAGCACTACAACGGTGCCCATGTAGAACGAAACAAAGAAGTTGACACCTTAGGAGATGCATGAGCATGCTCTCCTTTCGATATTTTCTTTTTCTTTTTATTTTCCTTTTTATTTTTTTTGAACTATTTTTTTCTCTTTCTATTATTTTCGGTTATTTTTTCTCTTTATTTATTTTTGGAATTTTTAGGAGAGATTTTTTTTTTCTTCATTATCTTTAGTTTCCAGGTTTTCTTTTCCACAACAAGACTCACAACCACCATGCTAAGGAAATTCACTGCCGACTACTTGCCACAGCAACCACAACAGAAACTGGCGATGCCCAGGCAACAACAATGGCTTCGGCAACTACTGATGCCCATGCAAGTGAACCTGCATCGGCAAACATGGATCAAATCAAAGCAATGTTATTCACGCGGTACCAGCATTCAACCACCGACTGAAAAATGAATCAAGCAAAATGGCACGAAGGAAACTTATCACTCGAGGTGACGAACTCTCCGGCTAACTCATTTTGTTTCACTTTTACATGCATTGAGGACAATGTTTCTCTCGAGTTTGGGGGGTGTTGGTTTCTAGTTAGTTTCATGTTTAGTTGCATTAATCTTTAGCAATCACATATAGGTTGCATATGTTACTTGACATGCCTTTAATTGGATTTAATTGCTTAAGACTTGTTGAATATCCAATGATGAATTTTTGCCACTGCACTTAATTGAAAGAACCTTTAATTTTAGGATTGCATGAAAAGAACTTAGAATTTTACTATGATGCTGAATTTTTTTATACGGTTGTGGCTTGTTGATTGAAAGCTTTTCAAGCGGGTTCAAAACAAAACCTTTCATGGAAAAGTTGTGGTCATGATAATTGCTGGCAGTTTTAGATTTTGCTGATGTCAGCAATTTCGCTTTATCCACCCCTATTATTGTGGTGACTTGACCTTCCCTCAATTTCATAGTGCTGTCCACAGTTGGGAAATTAATCTTCAGACCTGGACCCATTGTCACAAACTCTACCACCTCGAGATCTAGAAGGTGTTAAACTTTACGCTTGAAACTCACACACTTCTCGATAGAATGCCATAAATTCCGGCATGGTAATCGCAACTATCTTTCTCTCGAATATGGAGGTGACTGAGCTTTGACAAAGTATGGTGCAACCAATCAGGCGTGTAGCAACTTAGAGAACAAATCTTGGTATGTGAATGGGCTTGTAGTAAATTGGAAGTCTTCTACCTGCTTGCCTTTCTTTTGAGAACTGAAAGTTGGGTTTGCCGACAAACAGAGAGATTCTTGTGGTTCAACCTCATTTGTCTTTTCATTCATTGGCAAAGACAAATCTTTTAAGAAAGAGCCCTCGGTCTCACCCATCACTAGTTTGGCAGGACATTCAAAGGTGACACTGCCTACCTCACGTTGATTGGTGATAGCTTGGTTTTCATCAGATAAGGTTTCTTCTACTATAAATTCATAGTCTCGACTTTCACTTATCTTTTCAATCTCCTCATTCATGGGAGAGTCTTCGGTCAACCCTACCATGCATAATGGTTTGAATTCCTGATTTAAAGGAGACTTGACTTCTGACACAACCATCTTTGCCCTTGTTGCATCAACCTCTTCAAGAGCCCTCACGTCCTGACCCCGTTGCTGAAAGATAGATTAATTTCCACACTAGGTCCTACACACTTCAAGACTCCGTCTTTTAACATGCTTTGCACCACTTTCTTGCATGTCGAGCAATTCTCTATCGTGTGTCCCACTACTCCGGCATGGTACTCACAGTGTGCATTAGGATCATAGAATACTGGGTAAGGCGATTGAAATGGGGCAACAAGACATGGTTGAACCAAATTGGCCTTGCATAGTCGTAAGTACAGCTCTATGTATGAAATTGGTAAAGGAGTGAAGGATTCTTTCTTTATCTCCTCTCCGGGACCCTTAATCTCCTTTCTATTCGAGCCTTGAACATTTAGGGACATGGCCTGGGGTGAGGCGACCATTGACTCCTTAGGGGCTTCGTAGGTTTCTGTGTTATTAACCTCCTGATTCAATTGCTTCTAAGTTGGTTCTTGGTTCTTTGGTGTAGACAAGATTTTCAAGAGAGAATTTTCAATCTTATCTAACGCCAATTTGATAGGATATTCAGAAGTAGTACAGACTATCTCATACTAGTTGACGATGGCTTGATCTTCATCAGACAAAATCTTTTTTGCTGTAAAGTCACAATCCCAACTCTCACTTGTTTCTTTGACCTCCTTTTGCACCAAGGAGTCTTCTGCAAAACTCTGTCCTTTGATCATCACACCCATCAATTCATTGATTTTCCCCTAGTTTTCTCTCGGAGTTTCTTCATATGTGTTATTATCTCTCTTCGATTCCAAACTAGATGTTCTTGGAGTTGTTCGAGCTTATCAACCCTAGCCACTAGGTCATTCATACTTCTAAAGTTGTACTGGCTAGAAGTCATCCCTTTGTTTTCTCTATTTTCTGAGGTGAACGCTCCTCTCATACTGGCTTCCATTTTAGCAGAACTTCTTTTCATTTACTTTCTTTGATGTCAAGAACGTGTGAAGGTGGAGTCTTTAACTCTGTCATGAAATCCCCCATAATTAATCTTATTGTTTAATTATTTAATGCATGATATATGCTTTATGCAATGCATGGAACAAATAAAAATGCCTGGATGTGAGCAAGTGAAGGCATTGTGTAGCGATGTCTTTTTCGCTAAAAACGAGTTTTCGAAGTGTCTGTGATTTTTTTGGATATAAAATGTTTATTCCGCGGGTTTTTTTTTAAAAAAACTGAATTTTATTTAAAAATTGGAGTCGCCACCGACCACTTAGGTAGGCCGGACACTATAAAACCAGAGATTCAAAAAACTTTGAGTTCGGGAGTCGGTTACGGATGGGGAAGGATTAGCACCCCCACACCGCCCAAAATTGGTACTTTAATAATTACCGCTTTATTAATATTAGATTTTCCGGATTAAAGTGACGATTAGTTTAAAATTCGGTTATAATTGCGAATAAATTTTAAAGGCCCCGTTATCCGAGAGTAAACGCCCAACCACTATCATTACGCCTGATACTGGCCCCGTTTACGCTATGATAAAAGGGCACCACATTGACAATTCATATATCATTATGCAACCTTAGTGAACAAAATATAAAACATGGCATATAATTTAAATACAATACAAATAAATATTAACATAATAGAATACTAATCTAGCATAAATAAAATATGTAACTAAACATACATACATACATATTAATCTTAATAGTAAATAAAGACAAATTTAACCTATCACAATAACAAGGCATGAATAAATACATGTGTGAACAAAAACACATATTTCAAGAAAACATACATATTAGAAATAAAACACATTTCAACATATATAGAACAAGATATTATACATGAAAAAGAAAATATACTAACACGTAACCCTAAAGTCAATGGAACAAACAATACATGCTAAAATAGTGTACGAACCAACTAAAATATCAACATAATATGCGTGATACGAATAACCGAACCAATACATAAAGATACATAATCATCATAACTTAACACACATATACATGTAAACATGAAAATACAAGGCATATGCGAGGGATATATAATAAGGCAAAAGCTACATCAACATACACGATTATAATAAACGAACATGAATATTTACATGGAAACATGACTGAAATGAAAAGAAATAAACATCAGTAGCAGAAATTAAAGGACAATAATATGCAATTTAGGGACGAAAATGCAAGCAGGACCGAACTTGAAAGGACTGAAACTGTAATTGGACCAAGGGGCAGACCCGAAGTGAAAACTCCAAAAACGCGGGATGGTTAAAGGGGTAATTTTACCATTTAAAAACTGATTCGATGTAATTTAGGGACTGAATTGCAAGATTTTGAAATACGAGGGGGACCATAGTTGTAAATATCCCCTACGGCGAGACACAAACGAAAATATCGAAAATGCGGGAGGATTTATTGCGTAATTTGCCCATTTCACAAAATAAAAACACCTATAAAACTCTTTCTTCGACCCAGAATCAAATTTTCATCATTTTTTCATTCGATACGTTTTATAATAAACGTTTCTCTCTCGTTATCTCTCAACCTCATCCCCTGAACCTAGAAACCGGCGGCCAACCGCTATCTTCTCCGCCGTCGGCCGCCGCTAGCCGGCGCCGACGAGTTAAAAGAAACACCCAAAACCAACCTTTTTCTAAACCGAACTCGTATATGCCCTTAGATCTACGCTAAGACTCACCCCTTTTCCTAGATCTAAGAAATACGAAACGAAAAAACCCTTTTTTTTATTTCAACCCAAAACGAAACCAAAAGGGACCTCCCACCCCCTTCAGTTCACCATGTTCGGCTTCGGAAAGCCGAAGAGGCTTGTCACTGGTGAGGGGAGATCCACAGACGACGAAGGTAATAACTCTAAACCCCCCTTTTTTTGTTATTACTACGTATATTTTTTGTATGCATGAAAAGAAGTAAGAAAAGAGAAGAGTATTACCACTGAAAACTTGTTTTTTTTGTATTTTTTCTTTTCGATTACAACTTGGCTGCCTTACAATTACTTGTTTCATACATATATCCCTGTCTCTTTGGTTTGGTAACAAGTAATATAATTTATTTTTCAGATCTGAACTGATACTGACATAATCTCTCTTTTTTCGTGTTCTGATATGTCTGAACGTGATGGTTGGAGATCGGCATGGTGGAAGCATGGTGGCGGTGTGGGGTAGTTGTCTTCTGCCAGAGGCGTTCTCGGCTGTTGGATCAGATCTGATCTAACGGTCGGGCTAGCTTGAAGGATGAACGGCCCAAATGAAACCTCGATCGGTGAAATGGCTCCAGATCGTGACACGTGGGGCTCAGCAGTCGAGGAGTTATAACGCGTGGGACTCACCGTGGGATACCGAAGAGTCCGCACGTGGACCGCACGCGTGCGTGGCACTCGAACCGTCCAGACGTGTAGTGCACGCGACTGGATAGATATTTTATCCTTCCTTGATCGTGGCCATTGGATCAGATCTTGATCCAACGGCCCATAGTTATCTGCACAAAAATAATTAGAGTTAAATAGGGTTTTGGGCTTGGGCCAACCGGGCCTTGTATTATTATTTTTGTAATAATGTGGACATTTTAATTTAAGTGGGCTTCATATTATTTTTCAAGTTTTGTCCATACATATTAATATATTAATATAACAGTAAATACAGATACATACGTACTTACGTATACATACATACAATTGTGATGAAATACGTTCACACATACATATACTTAATAATACATGCAACACTTATTCGTAAAAACAAATACGCTCGTACTAAATATAGATACATGCGTGACACACATACACCGTATTACTTATTAATACGTATACATACATAGTTTATAATATACATGCACACACTACACACTTTACATATATTAATAACATTCATGCATATAATAAACATATAGCATAACATAACACAATGTATACATGCAACGCTAATATACTAATAATTATACTAATATGTATTTACAGACCAGATAAAAATGAGTGATTACAGTTGCCCCTCTTTGCTTGTTCTCGTGGAATGGGAACAAAGCAAAGATTCATAAGCACTCATTTTTATCCGACTTCCCTGTTTGTAGCTTTGGAAACACGTGTTCTTCTGGAACTCTCCGTTCTTCCTCGGCTGAATCTTCGGGCTCGTAAGTCCTTCCTATATATAGCTTCTTCCCCTCCGATCTTGGAGCTACAGGCTCTTCCTATATAGAACCCTTCGCTCTGAAGCCTCGAGTTATGAGTCCCTCCTATATAGAACTTTTCACTTCGAGACAGTAAAGCTTGGAGTCCTTCCTATATAGAACTCTTCGCCTTCAACGCTGGTCCTATATAAAACCTTTTGCGTCGCTGATGGATTCTTCCGACTGGGAGTTCCTCCTGTATAGAACTGCTAGTCTTCAAACCCTGGAGCCGTCAGTCCTTCCTATATAGAACTTTTGGCATCTGAAATCTCAAAGCTACAGGTTCTTCCTATATAGAACCTTTCACTCTAAGACAGTAAAGCTCGGAGCCCTTCCTATATAGGACTCTTTCGCTTTCGACACGACAGGTTTTCCCTATATAAAACCTTGTGTATCATGGGTGAATTCCTTCAACTGGGAGTTCTTCCTATATAGAACTGCTAGTCTTCACCCTGGAGCTGTAAGTCCTTCTTGTACAAAACTTTCAGCTTCTGAAATCTTGGAGCTACGGGTTCTTCCTATATAGAACCTTTCACTCTAAGACAGTGGAGCTCTGAGCCCTTCCTATATACGACTCTTCACTTTCAGACACAACATGTTTTCCCTATATAAAACCTTATGTATCATGGGTGAATTCTTTCGGTTGGGAGTTCTTCTTATATAGAACTGCTAGTCTTCACCCTGGAGCTGTAAGTCCTTCCTATACAAAACTTTCAGCTTCTGAAGCCTCGGAGCGACAGATTCTTCCTATATAGAATCTTTTACTCTAAGACAGTGGAGTTCTGAGCCCTTCCTATATAAGACTCTTCGCTTTCAACACAACAGGTTTTCCCTATATAAAACCTTGTGTGTCCTGGGTGAATTCCTTCGACTGGGAGTTCTTCCTATATAGAACTGCTAGTCTTCACCCCTGGAGTGTAAGTCCTTCCTATACAAAACTTTCAGGCCACGAAGCCTCGGAGCGGAGGATTCTTCCTATATAGAACCTCTCTCTGCAGGCGCTTGGAAACATAGGCCTTTTGTATGTAGAACCATTGTCTCCACATTTGGGATTCACACCACGATGGCTACTGATGTCTCTTTGAATCCACAGATACCTGTCTAAGATAAAACAAAATGCTATGACAAATGAATTGACATGCTCCTAATCCTAGTGATGTCTGACTATCCATGATGCATGAGTGTCAATATCTTGGTGGGCTTGCTTTGGTCCTTATTCGATCTCGTTGTTCACTTTCTCCTTTTTCACGGGCGTCGATACCCCACTTCACTGTCGGGTTCAACCATTCCAACCTTTCTTTTTCTCCATTTACGACTTGGGATTCTAAAGTGCCCTTTCGGGTTTTCACTTCAGAGAGTTTTTTTTAGGGGTGCCCTTCTGGGTTTTCACCCGGGAGATCTCTCTTGTTATCTCGCATGCTTTTCTTGAATAAGCAGGACGTATGCCATTGGTCATCCCATCCGGTTGTTTGAAGCTTTCCTCCTTCCCTATCAACAGCCGTTATGTAGGGAGCTAGAGGGCGAAGATAACATCATTTTCTTTAATCACCTGCATTTTTAAGGTTAGATCACAGTAATGCTCAGAAATCTCTTGTTTTACCATAAGCCTATGTTAGCTTATTTGCCTGAAATTAACAAGAAGGCAAAGAATGAATGCTCAAAAACACGATTTTATTACGATTAAGGGCTTGGGATATCTTAAAAGAGGTATGACACACATGAGAAAGAAGAAAAGTTAAGTATGAAATACAAGATCCCTCATTATCTTTGATATGAATGATACATGATCCTGTTAACCGGCGTAGAAATTTTTTTGCCTGAGGCTTCCTCTTCACGGTGTTCATGGGGATGCCCTTCTCTTCGGATATCCAACTTTTCAATTTACCCGAGCCACCCTTTACGGGTTTTCAACTCGGGTCCTCCCTCTGCTTCAAGACGCCCTATTTCAGGTTTTCGCCCTGAGCTCTCCATTTTTGTTCTTTCCTTCTTTTTTTTTCATTTCTTTTTTTTTTCTTTTTTTTTTCAAAGATAGTATTTCTTAACAGCATCAGAATTTACAGGATTTTTCAGCTCGTCTCCATCCATTTCTGTTAGGATTTGGGCTCCTCCTGAGAAGGCCTTTTTTACCACGTACGGCCCTTCCCAGTTGGGCATCCACTTTCCTCGAGAATCTTTCTGAATCGGGAGGATTTTCTTGAGCACCAGATCCCTTTCTTTGAATTCTCTTGGGCGCACCTTTTTGTTGTATGCCTGCATCATCCGCTTTTGGTACATCTGACCATGACAAATGGCTTTTAGTCTTTTTTCATCAATGAGATTTAGCTGGTCGAGTTTGGCCTGCACCCATTCGGCTTCTTCCAATTTTACTTCATTTAAGACCCGGAGAGACGGGATCTCTACCTCGATGGGGAGTACTGCTTCGGTACCATACACCAAGGAGTAGGGTGTTGCCCTCGTTGATGTGCGAATGGACGTCCTATAGGCGAAAAGGGCAAACGACAACTTCTCATGCCAATCCCTGTAGGTATCCGTCGTCTTTGCTATGATCTTCTTTATGTTCTTGTTTGCTGCTTCCACTGCTCCATTCATTTTAGGACGATAGACTGTGGAGTTGTGGTGTGTTATCTTGAACTGAGTGCACACGTCCGTCATCATTTTGTTATTCAGATTGGAAGCGTTGTCGGTGATGACCCTTTTCGGCAATCCGTATCGACAAATAATCTCCTTCTTTAAGAACTTACATACTGTAGTCCTTGTGATGTTGGCGTAAGACGCTGCCTCTACCCATTTAGTGAAAATGAAACGGGGTCCATTGGAAGCTTTCGGATGAATCTGCCCAATGACGTCCATGCCCCACGCCGCAAAAGGCCAAGGAGAATTCACGGTGTGTAAAGGCGATAGGGGTGTGTGAATCTTGTCAGCGTAAATTTGGCATTTGTGGCATTTCCTGGCGTAATCGATGCAATCTCCCTCCATGGTCAACCAGAAATAACCATATCTCATAATTTTCCGGGCATAGACAGCCTGTTGGCATGCGTTCCACAGAGCCCGTCATGTACTTCGGCTAAAATCTCCTTTGCCTCCCGGGCATCCACACATCTCAGCAATGTTTGATCATGACTTCTCCTATATAGGATCTCCCCATCTATGACATATCTTGTTGCCATTTTTCTGAGTGTCTTTCTGTCATTGTCATTTGCCCCTTCTGGATACTTTCAAAGCTTGACATATTGTAAGATGTCATAGTACCATGGATTTCCATCAATCTCTTCCTGTACATTACAACAATGAGCAGGCCTTTCAAACGTCCGCATCTCAATGGGCTTCATTTCTGCCCTGGTGTTTGTTTTAAACATGGATACCAAGGTTGCCAAGGCGTCTGCCATCTGATTTTCTTCCCGGGGCAGGTAATTGAAGCTGACCTTTTCGAACTCTTTGGTGAGCTCTTGAATCAATTCATAATATTTGACCAACTTCGGGTTCCTAGTTTCCCATTCCCCGCGCAATTGGTAAATTACTAAGGATGAATCTCCGAATACTAGAAGTTCCTTAACCTTTCTCTCAATAGCCGAGTTCAGTCCCATAACGCAAGCTTCGTATTCAGCTATATTGTTAGTGCAGAAGAATTCCAATCTGCTGGTGAAAGTATAATAGACGTCCTTAGGAGAAATTAGCACTGCTCCTATCCCATGTCCGAGGGCGTTAGAGGCTCCATCGAAGTAAAGCTTCCATGATTTATCATCTGAAACCTCTTCCTCGGTTGTAATGCACATCAAGTATTCGTCTGGGAAATTAAAGTTCAATGCCTCATAGTCGTCCGAAGCACGACTAGCTAGGAAATCTGCTACGGCACTCACCTTTACGGCTTTCTGGTTAACGTACACAATATCGAATTCGGATAAGAGCATCTGCCATCGGGCCATCCTTCCTATTAGTGCTGGCGCTTCCATTAAGAACTTCAATGGGTCTAGCTTGGATATCAACCTAGTAGTATGGTACAGCATATACTGTCTAAGCCGCTTGGTAGCCCAAACTAGAGCACATACAGCTTCTGCACTAGCGGGTACCGCGTTTCGCAATCATTGAATTTCCTGCTTAGGTAATAGATGGCTTGCTCCCTTTTTCTTGACTCATCGTGTTGCCCCAATACGCATCCCATTGAATTCTCAAAAACTGTCAGGTAGAGAATTAATGGTCGATCTGGTACTGGTGCGACTAAAATTGGAGCATTTGTCAGGTAATTTTTGATCTTTTCTAGGGCTCTTTGACATTCCTCATCCCACACACCAGGATTATTCTTTCTAAGAAGTCTGAAGACCGGGTCACATCGGTCGGTTAATTGGGAAATGAAACGAGAGATATAATTCAACCTCCCTAGGAAACCATGAACTTCCTTCTAAGTGTGGGGTGGTGAGAGATCCTGGATGGCTTTCACTTTATCTGGATCGATCTCAATCCCTCTTCTGCTTACCACGAACCCTAGGAGTTTTCCAGAAGTAACGACGAAGGTACACTTGGCAGGATTGAGCCTCAGCTGGTACTTCCGTAGTCTTTGGAATAGTTTTCTCAAGTTCTGTAGGTGCTCGTCCTCTGTTCGGGATTTGGCAATCATGTCATCCACGTATACTTCTATTTCTTTGTCATCATGTCATGGAAAAGAGTCACCATTGCTCTTTGGTATGTTGCCCCTGCGTTCTTTAGCCCAAACGGCATCACTCGATAACAAAAAGTGCCCCACATGGTTATGAACGTAGTTTTCTCCATGTCGTTAGAGTTCATCTTTATCTGATTGTACCCTGAAAAGCCGTCCATGAATGAAAACCATGAGTGTCCTGCAGTGTTGTCAACCAACGTGTCAATATGTGGTAAGGGGAAGTTGTCTTTAGGGTTGGCTCGGTTTAAATCCCTATAGTCTACACACATACGAACTTTTCCGTCCTTCTTTGGTACCGGTACAATGTTTGCAACCCATTCGGGGTATTTGGCTACCTCCAAGAACCCAACATCAAACTGTTTTTTTACTTCCTCTCGGATCTTTAACAACATATCTGGTCTCATTCTCCGAAGTTTTTGCTGTATTGGTTTGCACTCCGATTTTATTGGCAATTTGTGCACCACTATATCGGTATTCAACCCTGGCATATCTTGATAAGTACAAGCGAAGACATCCTTGAATTCCTGAAGTAGGGTTATCAGTTCGTGCTTGGTTTTTGAGGAAATCATCGTTCCTACTTTTATTTCTTTTCTCTCTTCTTCAGTCCCCAAGTTTACAACTTTTGTTTCTTCTTGGTGGTGCATGATCTACCTTTCTTCGTTGGCCACCATTCTCTTTAACTCTTCTGGGACCTCACCTTCTATCTCATCATATCATTCCTTAATTCCCTCTGAGACCTCAGGGCATTCAAAATTCACTCCAGGATTGGATCCGGTATCATTCATATCGTCAATCATGAGCGACCTGCATTAAATGAGAATGAATTGTATTAGGAAGGAGACGGTTTTATATGAAGGGAATGAACATGAAGAATGCATGAATGAAATAAAGGAAACTTTGGTCATTCAGGAAAGTGGGGATATTTTCATTTCAATCAAAAAGTTAACATAGGTGCCCTATACAAGAGATCCCCATTGTTTACGGGCAAAACAAAAGGTTGATTCGGAGCATTACTCTGATCTATTCCTAAAAACCACAGGTAGATCAATGCAGCTCCAGTTATCGAGTGTTTCCCCGGGACGGCAGGGGCGGATGTTGGTCAACATTTTGCTGCCTCGGTCTTTTCCAACTATCATGTTGATGTATATCCCTTCAAATGATTCATTGAGTATCTCCTCCTGGTTGAGTACGTCATTTTCCTTAATTGCCTCTTCAACCTCTTGACCTGGCTGGTAGAATCCTCTGGAGATAAAAGTGGTTTTTAAACTAGGAAATGACATTGGTCTCCACGGAATGTCTTCTCCTTTAAATCTGGCTTTTCTTTGTTCTTCCTTTCTCTTGTATTCCTCTTTTCTCTGTTGGACACTTGGTTGGTAACCCAGCCCAAAACGATCCTTCTTGGTTATCATATTTTTGGCTCTTAGGTTTCCTTGTAATTTCTTCCCCAGCCTCTTTCCTACTTTGGCTCCTCGGCCCAAAGTTTTTGCGACGGTCATCTTGGTACAATTAGAAAACCTGGGGTAGGGGATCCGACTTCCCTCTGAAACAAACGTGGCATTCACTAGTTCTAATGCTCGGAACGAGCATTCTGCAGTATCTTCATCATTTTGAATATAGGGGGTATCTGATGTCACGGAAGCAACAATTTCCTGCTCAGCCTCTACTGTGACCAATTTGCCTTTGACTACAAATTTTAATTTCTGATGCAATGATGAAGGGACAACTCCTGCGGAGTGGATCCATGGTCTTCCCAATAAGCAGCTGTAAGATGGTTTTATGTCCATCACCACAAAATCGATCACATACTCAATCGGTCCGATCAATAGGGGCACCTCAATTTTCCCCATTGTTCCTCTTTGCGTACCATCAAAGGCTCTTACTGAATTGTTGCAGGGCTTTAGGTGAGAACCATCTATTGGTAGTTTTTGCAGGGTCACCATAGGCAAGACGTTCAATGCTGACCCGTTGTCAATCGAGACGCCGGTACTACATACCCTTTGCAGTGGGTTGTGATGTTAAGGGCTTTGGTGGACCCCATTCCTCCCTCAGGGATCTCATCATCACTGAATGTTATATGATTATAGGCAGTGATATGCCCCACTATCCTGTCCAGATTTGTCACAAAAATATCCTGCGGCACAAAAGTTTGATTTAGTACTTTTAATAGCGTCTCTCGGTGTTTTTCTAAACTCAAGAGTAATTCTAGTACTGTGATCCTGGCCGGTTGCTTTCGTAGTTGTTCCACTACGTTGTACTCGCCATGTCTCAAGAACTTTAGAAATTCTTTGGCTTGGGCCTCGATTCACGCTCATTCATCTTTGGGGAGGTTCTTCTCCAAATATCTGCGTGGGGCTAATCTCTTTGTATTATTCCCCTTATCTGTTTCAATTTGCTTTCAAAGCCTCAAAGGAATAACAACGCCGCTCCTTGTGAAATGGCCTGCCTCACCAACGTTTACATCGCTCTCGCTTTGTTGGTCTTTTTAGCGTAGGCTCTTTTACCGACCATGTTCTAGTTTTTCTGGCGTGGTCACATTTCTGATATAATTTCGGGGTTTGCCGCGATATCCTTGAAAATGGGAATGGGGATGGTGCTGAAATGATGATCCCGGGACTTATCTTGTTGGTTTCTCCTTGGGAGGCACCTGCATTCCTCGGCCTCGGGAGAGATGATAAAAGGTCTATCCTTCTCGTATTTAGATTTGGGGCTATCCGTCATATGTACGTCCCCCTTCTTTCCCGGGGCCTCAAGAATTCTATTTGCCTTTCATTCATCAATTTTTGTACCAATCTCTTGAACTCATCGCACTCTTGGATGTCATGCCCTTCGTTCGTGGAATTCGCAATACACTCCACATCCCTTACGCCTTGTTATCATGCCTTTGTTGATCACACGGGCCATGCATAATTGTTGAAATACCCACCGTAAAGGAGATTTGATTTACGACACATCATCCTTAATCCTCCCGTAAAGTATTCTTCAATAACATTTACTCCTCTGTTCCCATGATTAGGTAGCAGGTTAGTAGCTACACTTGGTTCTTCAAACTTCAATATCCCATAATCGATTAATTCTGCGCACAAGTTTTTTGAAGGCAAGGCGTTTCGGTGGGATGTCCAGGGCACCGCCGTGATAGTCGCAATGCGGCGTTCGGATTATACCAAGAAGGAAGGGCGGATTGACAGAGTAACGTGTATGGACGGACCAGGTCCGCTTCATACAATCGGGAATAAAGTTCCAGTACGAAAGCAGGTAGGGAGTGAAAGTTCTCCTCTCTTTCTTTTTTTCGAGATTCTCTTCTCTCTTTGATTCGAGTTTTGTGTTTTTCCCACAGTGCTTGTGGCTGTGAGACTGTGAAGTTCTTGGGGTGGTATAAGTCTTTGGTGGCGTTTACTTCATTCCTCTTGCTATATTTCGAGACCCTTCCCGCTATCAATTCTACCACTCTTAATTTCCAATTCAAGGGACTCCCGATCTGATTAAGTCAGCAAAGCATTGCGTTGTGTTATTAATGAGGCGATCGAAGAGTGCCCTTTTGAGTATTAACAAATAACGGCGTAATTTCATGTTCTAGGAGGGGTGGCTGAATTTGGGCAGCCACTCCCCCGCCACCTTTGGGCGTATTACATGAGCTTTCGTTGGACTTCGCCCCATATTTTCCAACATAATTCTCTTTTGGGGTCATATACATTTACATGCTTATATTGCTCAATAAATGCTCTTGTGAGATCCTTCCATGTCTTAACATTTGCCTTGCTCAAATGGGTGTACCACCGTAACGCCCGCTCGATTAGGCTATCCACGAAACAATGGATCAATAGCTTTTTCGTCGAAGGTAGGCCGCCATCTTTCGATAGTACATTGTTATGTGTGCGGAAGGACACGTGGTTCCATCGTATTTGTCGAACTCTGGCGTTTTAAATTTTGGCAGTAGGACAAGATCGGACACCAGACTTAAGTCGCTAGCATCATTTCCTGATTCTTCCATAGATTGTAACGTTTTAAAATTTTCCTCCATGAGGCGAAACCTCTCCTCCCACTTTTTCTCCATCTCGGTCCTGATCCTTTCAACCATGTTCAGGTCTCGCACCTCCTCTTCATAGAGTGCTTCAGCGTCGAGGGGTTGAGTTTCAGGTACCCCGATTTGAAAACTAGATGACATTTCTGCAGGGTCGATATACACATTTCAGGCCGGGTTTGGTGCAGTTGGTTGAACCTTGTAGTGAATTGGGGTACCCTACGGTTCTTGAACAGTTTCTCCTTCCACTCTTTTTCCAAGACTCTTAGCCAACAATACGGTTATGTTGGATACTATAGATGCTTGCGACTGCGCAATCTGGTCACTGAGGCTTCTTTGAGTCTCTTCAAGCCTAGCCTCGAGCTCTTTTTGTCCCTTTTCTAGACTGATTATCTGTCTTCCATGAGCTTGCTTTGTAATCGGGTAAGGTATGGGTGACGAATGATTGCGGGTTAGCTTCTATTTTCACACACACACTCTGAAACAATATTCATAACATTAATATGGTTGCAAGAAAGATAAATGCATGTATAATGATGCGAATGTCATGATGCAAATGAGAGAATGTATGCAGATAAGGTCATGATTCCACTTTGGTAATCACCCTTTTGAACTACTTCCACGGGAATTAAAGGGTCTAAATTACAATGAGTTCATATTACAAAATGAAGATTCCTAATACAAAAAGAGCTAAATACAACACAAAGCCCTATAGATAAGCCCTAGCTCTATCTCCTATTTTTCCAATTGCCCTGAGCAACTTGAGGAACACGGGAGCTTCTTCCATTTAGGGACTATGAAAGATTGAGTGTTTCAGCCTCGATGGCCAAATCATTCACATGCCTGGCGACTCGCTGTATATCCACCATCAAGTTTGCGTAATATTGGTCCCTATCTTGTACCATCCGGGCAGCGTCACGCAGTCTCTTTTACCAATAGGTGTCCCCTCCGGCTGCAGCCTCCTTGAACACACTAATTCTTTCCTTGTAATCCTCAACGGTTGCTTGAGGACTTAATTCGTGCTCGTAACACGCTTACTTCACGCTCTCTTTCGTGTAGCTCGGTGAAGTTATTTCTCTGGCGATACATTTGAAGGGAGTGTTCAACTTCCGCCACCTTTCCTTTTAATTCTCCATTCGACTTTGGCTTTGCTCCGGACTTTGAATAGTGTCATCGTACAATTTTGCATCTCTAACAGTCTATTCCGGCTACTCATGGACTTTCTTTTCCATACGGCGACGCTTTCTCTCTCATGATGGACAACTTGTTTTCCCTTGCTGATTTCTTGCCTGAATCTTTCCTTTTCTTGATCAATGGCCTTCTTGGAGGACCGTTTTTCTTCCTCCATAGCCAACCGGCAGCTTTCTATCTCTTTCTCGATCGCTCTCTTGCTGATTTCTCGTTCTTCTTCCACCAAACGGATACCATTCATTCTTTCTTTTTCCACAACTATGAATTGCCTTCGGCTGACTTTCTGTATTTTTGCTTGTAGTAGAAGGGCATCTTTTTGATAAAGAGTGTTCTTGTCACTCAAATCTGCATTTAATTTCTTCAACTGCCTAATGATCCCGTCCCGCTCGTCAACCTCTAAGCTTGCCTTATATAGCTCGCTCGCATGTTAGGTCTGTTGGACGTCCATTTTCTTTTTAATTTCTTCGAGTTCATTCCTTAAGATGTCAGTTTCAGACGGTACCACCCTTGTAAGCTCTTCGAGTGACACTGCTGGTCCTTGATCAGATTCGGGAATCATATCGTTTACCCTCAAACGTCTCCAAAGATCGTAGTCTGGGGTGGTCATGTACTCGGTGTCTCTTTCCACCCTAATCCGGTAACAATGGTCCCAAGCCCTCATGATAGTCTGAACTTCCTCTTTGAACTCCCCTTTGAAAAGAAATTCAGTTCGGCTTAACCCGGAGGTGTTGGGAATGAACTGTCGCGATCCAAATTGTTGGGACACCAGAAGCGGAGCACAAGCAATCCCTCCATGTAGTCCCAACATCATCAGCCAATTGAAGTCACCACAACTATATAAAAAGTAATTAACTCTACCGAGCCACGGGACCCTCCATACTATGTCCTCGCCTTGGATATTCCTGAAGAAACTGGCCCATTTTCTTGTTTTCAAGTCCTCTCGCCACTCTTTTGTGGACCGCACGCGCGCGTGGCACTCGAACCGTCCAAACGTGTAGTGCATGCGGCTGGCTAGATATTTTATCCTTCCTTGATCGTGGCCGTTGGATCAGATCTTGATCCAACGACCCATAGTTATCTGCACAAAAATAATTAGAGTTAAATAGGGTTTTGGGCTTGGGCCAACCGGGCCTTGTATTATTATTTTTGTAATAATGTGGACATTTTAATTTAAGTCGGCTTCCTATTATTTTTCCAGTTTTGTCCATACATATTAATATATTAATATAACAATAAATACAGATACATACGTACTTACGTATACATACATACAATTGTGATGAAATACGTTCACACATACATATACTTAATAATACATGCAACACTTATTCGTGAAAACAAATACGCTCGTACTAAATATAGATACATGCGTGACACACATACACCGTATTACTTATTAATACGTATACATACATAGTTTATAATATACATGCACACACTACACACTTTACATATATTAATAACATTAATGCATATAATAAACATATAGCATAACATAACACAATGTATACATGCAACGCTAATATACTAATAATTATACTAATATGTATTTACAGACCAGATAAAAATGAGTGATTACACATTGATTCTATTAATAATCACCCTCAAACAACTTTCATTGGAGACTAAAAGGTTCTCATTGCAACGAAAGATAAACTCCTACAGATATGCCCCCGACCCTAACTCCTAACTCTTCGATAGCTTCCAACATTTGAATGAACCTAGGTGTCTCCTCTATGTGCGGGGTTACAAAAGGAACAGGGCTTCGACCTCATTGGCTAGGTTTCTCACGTGTTTGGCAACCCCTTGCACTTGCACCATCATGTTAGTGTTATCTGATCTCGATTTTGAATCACGCGAGTAAGCGTCGCGAAGGCGCCTCCACCAATAATTATCTCCTCCTCGAAGGCTTCTTCTAGAACCATAATTCTTCCGAGATAATCTTGGACTATAGCCTCTAACGTCTCAATCTGAGCTCAAAGTGTTTTGTTCTCTTG